>VDFB02137260.1:0-69119 GCA_007258455.2 Sequoia sempervirens | reverse complement strand
ACAGACTTAGCCTTTTGTGCAGTTGGGATAGTATATCGGCCAATGGTCAATGGGAACTTGAATCCACGCTTGTGGTTACTTCTTCGTTTCTTTTGCACTGAAATCAACTGTCTGCATGTTTCCATGAGAACCCACTTATCCGAAGGATAACGTGGTAGCATGTAGGGACAACCGGTGTAACAACCTACTCTCAAGTAAGTAAACGTTGGGAATTGAAGAAAAATACATCCAACCTTACTTACCACCTTATAAGCCTCATCAGACACTCTTCTTCTTTCCAAGGATGGATCAAAGTTGAAGAGTAAGGGCGCAAAGAAAGCATCAGTGACCCGTCTGAAATGATGAAAGCTTTCCTTTAGCTCCAACTGATAGAAATATCTGTACACAGGAACCATCATCCGATTCCCCTTTGTAGATAGACCTGGGAATTGTCTCATCACAGCTGCTGCGTACACCGGGTAAGAAGTCATGTAGAACTTCAATGTAGAAGGAGCATTGATCAACTGTTCGTGCATCTCATCACTGATTTGTTTACCCCAGTCAATATGCACTTTCTGCCTCCTTATGATCCTGATGTATTCATACATCCAATCGCGAAAGGTGGATGATTCCGGCAAACCTTTCACTCTGCTCAGAAACGTGATCATATCCTTGACGTCATCTTTGAAGTCACTTCTCAGGAGTCCTTTCGGCCATCTGGAAACAGACGATCTAGGCTTTTTAAGCCATTGAGTATTTATCAATTGTTTGGCTTTATTAGGATCAGCATCAAAAATCTCCTGTGCTTTTGATATAGAAATGTCAATATATTTGTCCATGTGAGGAACCTTGAAGACGATGTCAAAGAAATCGGGGTCGAGCCTTAGAATCTCATGCCCGGAAGAGTCGATCACACTTCTGCTTTCTCGGATGTAATGAGACGCAACTTGAAGAACAAACTCAGTATTGTGCGCAGCTGTGGGGAACATTGCCACCAAGTGGAGATTACTGTGTACTATTGCCCTCATTGAATCAAGAAGAGGCTTCGTCTCTGTCAACTTTGCAAAGTCAACCAAATCTTGATGGCCAACTTCTGTATCCTTTATTTCTTCAACTTTCGAAAGTACCATAGTTGGCGGATAGACGCCTTGATATTTGTACTTCATCTTGCTTTTTGCTTTCGAAGAAGGAGGTTTCGTTGCAGTCATCAAAAGAAACTGGAACACTGAGCACTCTTAACTGGACGATCTCTGAGAGTAGACTGCAATCCGTCTAGCCAGAACAAACACCAATTTGTTAAGAAACATGGGAAAGCGTGAAACGAGCACGAGGGTGGAAAAGCATAGAGATGATGGCGAGGCACGCAAAACGATGCACGAATGCGGAAAAATGGAGCTCAAGGATGCACTGGTCAAAAATGGGGTGCATTTGGAAAGGTCTGGAAAAAGCCAGAAAAAAAAGTGTAAGGGCGCTAAAATTCAGCGCCCTTACATTCTGAGAAATTGCTTTTGGTGTAAGGGCGCTAAATTTTAGCGCCCTTACACTTTTTAGTGTTAGGCAATTTTCTGACATTCTTCTGATGTCATGGCGCGAAATTTTAGCGCTTTAGCTTTTTTGTGAAAGATGACTTTGATGCAAGGGCACTAAATTTTAGCGCCCTTACATCTTACAGTGTTAGGTAATTTTGGTGAACCTTCAAAATGTCATGGCGCGGAAATTCAGCGCTTTAGCAAGTTTGGTAATTTTTAAAGATGCAAATGCAATGAGGAATGGCGAAGGCGCTTGAGCTTTAGCAGAGGTCGATGCTTGGTCAACTTCTTTCTGTCATTCGAAACCATCTCCATTCTATTACATTTACATTCTCAAGTCAAAGGAATTCTTTTTCACAATGGCGAATCTTTCCCATGTTTGCCAAAATGAATGAAGAACTTCTAACAAAGATACCTCAACACAAGCATGGCGTGTGGATAGAAATTCTCAAGTGATATTGCGCGCAGAGAAGAAAGGTAGGAAGAAACGCGAATGGGAGACAAGGGCAGAAACGCGAATGACTAAGGTAAGTGAATAGAAAGAAACGCAGGAATGGAGAACACTTACGCATTTGGGTAGCAAAGGATTGAATGCGTAGGGTTAGAGAATAGAAAAGAAAAGAAGGAATGAGCATCAAAATGAACACGCATAGAGGAGAAAGACGTATTCAAAACCATGAATGAAGGTTCCATTGCATAAAGGGAAGGAAAACGCGAATGGAGGAGGACGCGAAAAGAGAGAACAAAAAACGAATGAAAATAAAAAACGTGAATGAAGAAACCAAAACGCGTATGAACAAAGATCATATACAAATGACAATACAAAGCCGAAATGAAAGTCTTACTAGGGCAAAACGCGAAGCTTGTTGAAGAGAGGAATGGCGAATCTCCAAAAAACGTGATTTTGCAGATGAAAGGCAAACGCACAGCAAGAGGAGATGCAAAAGAAATAAAACATAAACAACAAAAGTGGCAAATTCATTCACTTAACTTTGCAAATGAAAATTAAAAACCTAACTCAAGTCGTGCAATAAATTTAGGCACGAAAAGTAGCACGATTGACGAAAAACGCGAAATTGTGAAGAAACGTGCCAGAGGAATGAAAAAAGTTTAAGTGTTGAGAAAAAAATGTAATGGCGCTAAAATTTAGCGCTCTTGCATTTTTTAGAATTTTCACTTCATGCAGGGGCGCTAAATTTTAGCGCCCTTACATTTCCAGACTTAGCCAAATTTTGGATTTTCCCTGCAGGGGCGCACTTTTTGAGTGCTACTGCATCTTCCGTAATTTGCAAAGTATTAACAGTGAAAAGTCGCGAAAGATCTCGTTTCGAAGGTCTTTGCGAGAAGAACAAGGTGGAATGCTCGAATTGACTATTCGAGACTTGGGAACGCACTTCGAGGTGACTCGAAAATCACCCCGTTGTGCGTACTTGAACTTCACGAATCCTAGGAAACGGACAAGTTTCGTAGGGGGGGTATCCGTGGAACGAGCGCTGCTAGATTCCGCGATAACAACGGGAGACGTTTGCACAATCAATGTGCAAATCAACTTTATAGTGTCCGTACATGTGAAAGTGGTAAAATACAGTCACACACATGCGTCAGCAAGAGTAATGCTTCTACGTGGTCAACTCAACAGCTAAAATGGTGTTTGCAAAGCGCGAAATGGAGGAAAATATCAAGTCCAAAGAAAATCTGCGCCCTTGTAGCCTAGGGGCGCCCTTCAATTTGAAGGCTCAAATTTAGTTGTTTCTGGTTACAGATACATTCATTCTCTTCGTTTTTCAGTCAACTTTCTGACAAGCTATCAAGCAAGTTCATTCGATTCTCGGAACTCTGGCAATTGAAGGCGAAAGAGGAGGTACAGAGAGTTTACACATCACAGAGACAGTCAAATTTGTAGTTTCTGCGCCCCTGTAGCTTATGGGCACCCTTGAATTAGACATGTCAGATGAATGAATTTGCAGTTTCTGTTTCTAGGAGATCTTTTCTGATTCAGCCCAGCTCCGCAATGCATCCGTTCGCAAGATCGTCAGATGTGCTGAGTGATTGTGGCAGTGGTTCCAATGAGCACGTAAAATGGAGGGAAAACAAAAGTGAAAATATCAAATTGTACCTCTATAGGCCAGGGGCGCCTAGCCTTTTGGCCAGCTAGATGAGGTTTTTAGCAGCCGTCATCTTCACGAGACTTGTGCAGAATCCTCCTAGCTATTCAATGAATCCAACCGTTAGCCCTTAGGGTTTGACAAACGCCCGTGAGTGAAGAATCAATGGAAAATACTGAAGAATGAAAACAAGCAGAAAAATGGCTAAGAATGGAATTTACATACTCCCTTGGAAAAGGTGCCCTTCTATTGGAGGTCTTAGAAGCAGTTTTCTTGCTTCGTCACTTCAAGGAGCATCTCTTCCAAGTTGTTCTAGCTTCCCAATGAGATCAATGACGCGTACATCAGAGCAATCCAGCTCCTGGTATCAAGGGTCAAAGTACAACATTTGTGTGAAAGTTGCAATTTTCAAAATCATTCTCAAGATGGTAGTTGTGCCTCTGTAGGCCAGGGGCGCCCTTGCTTTTGAGGGCCCTAATCCAACTTTTAGATGCCTCGCATATAGTCATTCTTTGCAGAATTCTTCTAGCTACGCGATGGATCTAGCATCTAGTCAACGGGAGTCATCATTCACCGGCAGCGGCAAATTGAAGCGCGAAATGGCAAAACAAGAAAATGGCTCAAGTCTGGTACCCTGTACATTATTTTAATAAAAGGCGACTTTTATTTTGAGGCACCAAACGTGGTTTTTAACACTTACAACTCCTAGCAGACATTTCATCTCAGTAGTTCTGGCTTCGCAGTGGATGTGTTAGCTCAACTCAGCATCAATCGGGCATCCAGAAATCAGAGTTCAACAGAGGCTACCGTGACATTTTCAAAGAGCTACAAAATAGGAAGTTAGCTAAAAATCTCTACTTTTGATGGGGGACGCTTGGAAAGTCAAACTTGGACTTTTCAGAATCAGTAAAATATTCTAAGCAAACCCAAAAAGAAAGATTTCAGTTAACTCAATTAAAAAATATTAAATTTTCAGTTTCAGCATGTCAACTTTAATGGGGCAATTTTCTTCAATATTTTAATATTGGCGCCTATCTTTGAGACTCAGTTGCAAATTCGCATGATGAGTTAAGCTGAATATTTTAATATTTTAATATTTTTGAAACTCCAAGTCAGTTTCTGTTGAGCGAAATGAGGTCCAATTAGATTATTCCTTTTGAAATCAAGGTTTCTTCTCGCAGTTGGTGCCATAAACCTCAAAATTCTTTATTCATTACAAGAAGGTGTCCATTTCTCTCACAACAGGTTGAAGAGCAAGCGAATTTTCTCATTGTATGGGCGAATTTTCTTAGCAATCAACATTCAAAGGCACTATAGATATTATTTTTCAGATTTCCTTGCAGATATAGGTCCAGATTAATCAACAAACTTCAGATAAGCATGGCGATTTTTGTAGAAGCAGAAACATAAAAACTTCTATCTTTTGTCTTAAATTCTTCTATTCTCGTCTTAGGTTTTCTTCGCATGTCCAAGATTTCGGCGACTTTTGACAATTTGATCATCTGGGTTGGTTGTGCACGACTTCCTCTACAAAACCCATGTGCTAAAATTTTTCAGAAGAAATTGCCTTGAAGCTTTAATTGTCGAAGCTTTGCTTTTCTCGACTAAAATTCCTTTGCATGGTAGAGTAAAAGTTGATATTTTTCAAAACAGAGAATCTGGGTTGGCTTAGATTTGCAGTCTCAGGCCCCAGGACATTGAAAGGTGTTTTGGTATTCCTCAACATCCAAATAGTTTGGTCATTACCATGGATCAATGTGAGAGAGCATTCAATGCTGATAAGGATGTGTGTCAGAGCAAAATGGCAGAAAGGTGGTTAAAACAAAAGAAAACTAAATTGCCACACAATGTGGGTCGTGGTGAGTTCAAAGATGAGTACGCGATTTTGATCACTCTTCTTAATCGTGTTTCCGGTCATGCAGATGCCAATAAATTCCAGCCTTGGATGTACTACATCATTGCTCAAATTATTTCCAGGCGAGAGCATTATGATTGGGCCTCTTTGATCAACGACGTTCTCCACACGTAGATTATTGGTTTCCTGGTTGCTCACGAGTTCGATATGTGTTCGTATCTCGTATACTTGATTGCCTACCAGGGTCAGTTTAGAGGATTGAAGACAATGGGGATTCTTAGTGTACAAAAGGTTCATCAATACTACGATCAACTTGAGTTCACGAAGTTCGAGCGACATTTCAAGCTTGTGCAAGAGGCATTCTTGATGTACACAGTGAGGAACCTAGACTGGGAATTGCATGTTCGTATCTCAGCGGTTGCCAGAGCAACAATGGTAGAATGGGCAGACTGGTTAATTCAGTTCCCTACCTACACTTGCATCTGCGTTTACGGATATACAGGAAATCCAGCCATGCTACCTCGCTATCCTTCAGATAGGACGGTTTTCATAGAATTTATGAGGCAATTGTATGATGTTCATTCACGTTTGCGCCACAAGTGTAAGCTAGCTGCCAACTTTCCGTTGCAAATGGGAATCTACTGGTGCAAGACAACAATTGACGCCAAGGCTGTAGGTCATGAGTTAGAGAAACTTAATCTCAAGTACCTTGTTGATGCACGCACATATGACCCTTGAGGTTGTTATTCAGCATGCCTTGGCGGTCGCCCTCACCATAAGCCTACAATGGAGGATTACTGGGTTAACTGCGAGGATGAGTTCGAGGTGCACCGACGCAGCTACAGCAAGTTCACCCTCCCACAGATTTCTGTCTTCATGTTAGAGGAGGTGGGAGGATTGTCAGATGATGATGGGGATGTACTTCCTCAATTCTTCAGAGAACAGGTTGATACACAGCGACTTCCAGCTGTCGATTGGTTTGCCAAGGAGTACTCATCTGTCAAAGAGAGATCAAGTAAAGTCATTCAGAACAGTATACTCTACCTGGATAGCAAGAAGACAAGGAGGGAAGTCATGCCAAGAACAGAGCCGCCACCGGTGGATGTTTCACTGCCATCCTCGTCAAAACCTAAACAAAAGAAAAGGAGCAATCCTCCTAAAAGAAACAAGGTGCCTAACAATTCAAAAGGGAAAGCACTTGTTACAGAAACACATGTGGAGCCAGCCGCGAATACAGTTTAGAGCACACCAGAGCCAGAGGTTCAGCCTCCCATGCCATCACCTACACCACAATAGTCTCCAGTTTCGGTTCACATTGATTTGGACCTAGACTCGCCACCGTGTAGTGATACCTCTACACATTCCCACTCAGCAGAACTTCCTATGACTAGCACTGACCCTTCCAGTGAGATTAGTCGAAACTCGTCTTGGCTTGAAAATCAACTAGGAAGGAAGAGGAGGCAACCATCTTACATACTTGATCACTCATATTTTGATCATGTCTACCAGGATGCGCCAGATAAGAGAATAAAGAAGCAAGTTCATGTAGAGAGGAACGCTGACAAGGAGATCATAATAGAAACCGCTGCACCTCTAGAGGGTAAGAGCTTGAATGAGGTAGAAGTTGAAGACTTAGATGTGATAAAGGGCAACCTTGGTAGGAGCACACACCAAACAAAAGTTGATTTCCTTCAGGTTGCAATGGATAGCATAAAGGATAGGGTGATAAAAGATGGGGAAGACAAGGCAGCCCTCAAGGCTTAAATCCAACAGCTTCGTTAGTATATCTCTAACCTCGTGCATAGGACTGAAAATGTCATTGCTTCACTCCCACAAATGCTAGAGCCATCAGCAGAGCAGAATTAGCTTAATCAGCTGGTTGTATATGGGAAGTGCCTAATAGATTGGGAAGAAGAGTTCATCACAAGGGGCCACTTTATACTCATAGAGTTATATCAATTGAGGTACAACGCCCGTGAACTCCGTCTACGGATCCAGGATGAAGAATGAGACTTAGCGGTTAACAGACCCAAAGATGAAATCATGATCTCTCATTTGAGGACGACATATGACTCGGTCAACGACGAAGAAGATAAAGAAGCTATTTTTACTTGGAGGACATAGTTGATCGTCAAGGCAAAAATATAGGATACAATGGCTTCAGAGTTGGCTGAGAGCAAAGAACACGTGACTAGTGCACTTTAGCTCATGAGAACTTTCGTGTCTCGAGTTCCTTGCTAGTATCAGTGTGAGGGTGGTGAGTACGTCAAGCTTGCTGACGTTCAGTCAAAGTTGCAGGTGCTCATCCATGGTATTTTCAGTGGAGATTCCGTTGGCTGTAAGTTAGATCAACTTACAGTCATGTCAGCGTTATTTGATGAGGCAGTAAAGCGTAGAGAACTTCAGAGTCAGATCACGGGCGGTGAGGGGATGCTGCGAAGACACAGTATACTACGACAAAGTATTAATGCTCGAGATGGTGATGCAGTCAACAACCTTGTGGAGGGGTTACTTGCTCGAGATCGCGGCCAATGAACTCTAGATCAGGGCGTCCTACCTTTTCAGGATAGACATCAAACATAGTAGTTAACTCGATGCTTCTTTCCAAGTTGACTTGTTGTTCCACATATCATGCTATGTTTGTCTTGGAATCATCAATGTATAGTTGGAGTTTTCATTACAATAAAGACGTGCATGTTGCACATGCCCATTTAGTTTAGTCTTGTTTCGGTTAACTGATGGTAGTTTTCCAGTTAACTGTATAGTTTCCTTTATTTAGGATTTAGCAATAAGATCTTGCATGCTTGCAAGACTGTAGTTGACTGAAGGTGATTTTAGGGTTCCCTACACCTTTGATGTCTATAAATAAGAGCTCTTTGCTTATTTATAATTAACTTTTGCACGTGATAGTAATATATGTTGCGCCACCTTGCCTGAAATATTGCTGTTCTGTATCTGTTCACGAGCTTTTACCGTGATAATAAATGGTTGTGCCACCTTGCCTGAATGTTATTATTATGGTATTTGTTCATCTTAGTTAAATGGAGTTGCTAGTTTGATCGTTTATTGTATGCGTGTCTTGCCAATGCAATTTGTTGTCCTAGTTTACTACCTTATGTTATGTTTAATAGTTGTTCTTTCAATCTACGCCTCGGATAGGGGTTCCTCCTCGGAAATTTGGGAAGAAGAATTATCGTTTAAGTGTCGTGCCTAATAAACTTCATTTCAGCCTACGCCTCGGATAGGGGTCCCTCCTCCTTGGAAATCCTGTTGTAGAGTTTATTGTGATGAGCCCTGCTGGCTCTCAACTCAAACCCCAATTTTCTTAAGTCTTTTTAGATGTTTTTAGTTTTTTAGAGAATTCTTAATAGACAGAAGAGAAGGGGCGCAGCATATTCTTGCTCATAAAATATGAATTTGATCTTATTTCTTCAAAAGGAAAGTACAAAATATATTATTTAACACCAACAGATAGATTGAGAATGATAAACATACCAAGAAGGCTCCAGATTATTTTAAATAAATAAATTGCCAGATCTACAGCTGGAATTGATGAAATCAAGCTTGAATGCACGCCAAGACTCCAGAAGTGGCTTCTCCTCCTCAGAAACTGGTCACAAGGCTCTGAAATAGCTAGCCGCCAATGATAGATGCCAAAGCCCTCACAAAAGGAAGGCGTTTCACTTATTTTCTTCACACGCCTTTCTCAAGGCACAAAACCCAAGGCAGGCCGTACGGCCATGAAAGAAAGAAATAGAATCTCTGAAAGAAGTCTCTGTAGCTGTGGAAAAAGGCGCCACCAGTAGAAACCCTCAAGTGATTGCAAAAGAACAAACAACTGCAAATATGAAACCTCTGTCTGCAACTGTAGAACCTCTGTGTGAAGCTCTCAACTGTACTGATTCAGCTGATCTTTCACAGCCTCAAAAGTACTCAACACTGAAGAGTTTTCCGTTCTCCAATGGACAAAATGATCATACCCTGGTCACAGGAGAATGCTCAGAAGAAAATGCACAAGGCAATTCGAAATAGTCAAAAGTTATGAGTTTCAATTGCCAGGAAATGCTTTATACCAAATGGCACGCATTTCAAGAAAAGTACGGCCTTTGCAATCATTAAAATATTTTAATATTTTAATATAACCCTTTTCAATAGTTGCCATAAAATCTTTGAGCGCACTTTTCAATATTTTAAGTTATTAAAATATTAAAGTCCCCCTTTTGACATTTATTAAGTGATATAAAATATTATTAAAGTCAATGTGACTTTAATAAAAGGCGTATAAGTTAAATAATTAACTTAATCACTTAAAATTCCTGTAATACGCTCAAAACTCAGGATAATCTCGTGCCGTCAGAAGCTGTGAACTCCTGGAATGCAAACGCTCGCTGTGATCCAAGCACTGTCCACTGAAAACACGAACAATCAAACTCTCCAAAAAGCATCACTGACCCTCTATCCAAACTGGCTAGCCCACAAGGGTCCAATAAAGGGCTAACACACTGTTCCCGAGAACTGTCTAGCGAGGGGACATCACAGTCCGCCCTCCTCGAATTTGCTTGTCCACAAGCAAACTCAAAGCCGGATGCTGAAGAATACTGTCACTCTCCCACGTCGCATCCTCTGCCGGTAGATCCCTCCACTTAACCAAGTATTCCCTGATGACCCGCCTCCGAAGATGACGCTCTCTGGAGTCCAGAATGGCCTCAGGTATCAAAACTAATTTGCCCTCATCATCCAGGGGTGGCAAATCAATAGAAGGAATTACGTGTTGTCCCAACGCCTTTTTGAGGCGCGACACATGGAACACGTTGTGAACTCTACTGTCCACCGGAAGATCCAGCTCATAAGCCACTTGACCCACACGTCTGACAACTCTGAAAGGTCCATAGTATCGCGGCTTAAGTTTCTCGGAGCCCTTCTTGCGAAGGGTAGACTGCCTATAAGGCTGAAGCATCAGGTACACCAAATCGTCGATCTCGAAAGACCGCTCAACTCGTTTCTGATCAGCATATTGCTTTTGCTGATTTTGGGCTTTCTATATATTTTCCCTAAGTGCTCTCATAATATCCTGGTTCTCCTGTAATAAATCACCAGCACTGGGAACTCTACTGTCACTCAGCAATAAGTCAAGAAAGCTCGGAGCGTCATATCCATATAACGCTCGATATGGTGTCATCTGGATGCTCATGTGATGGGTGGTGTTGTAACAGTACTCACATAAGTATAACCACCTCACCCATGCCTTCTGCTGCCCTGAACTATAGTTACGCAAGTACCCTTCCACCCATTTGTTGACGATCTCTGTCTGCCCATCTGTCTGGGGGTGGTAACTGGTACTAGGGGTGAGCTCTGTCCCACAAAGCTTGAATAACTCCTGCCAGAAGTTACTCATAAATCTGCTGTCCCTGTCGCTAACTATACTGCGAGGTAAACCGTGCAGCCTGAATACCTCTCGGAAGAACAAATCAGCAATCTGAGTAGCCGTGTGTGTAGTAGTGATTGCGAAAAAGTGTGCATATTTCGTCAATCGATCTACCACCACGAAAATACTGTCCTTCCCTTGAGCTTTTGGCAAGCCCGTGATGAAATCCATGGATAAACAATCCCACTTCCTCTCAGGAATAGGAAGCGGCTGTAGAAGACCTGCAGGGTATGTGTGCTCTTGCTTGTTCTGCTGACAAACAAGACATTCCCTGACATACTGGAGAACATAGGACTTGAGACCCTTCCAAGAGAATCTCTCCCGTACCTGCCGATAGGTCTTATAGTACCCGGGATGTCCCGCCATGGGTGAATCATGCAATGACCTCAAAACCCTGTCCCTCATCTCAGAACCTGGGACCAATAAAATCCTCCCTTTGTAGATGATAAGGTCATCTACAAGTGAATACCTGTCATCCAACACTGATCCATCTACTATGCTAGAGGCCCATGGGTCCTTAGCATACTCTGCTACAATCAGGTGTCTCCAGTCTTCTGAAACCAATGTAATAGAACCCAAGTGAGGACGGCGAGATAAAGCATCAGCAACCACATTCTGAGTGCCCTTGACATAAGAGATGTCAAAATCGTAAGACTGAAGCTTGCTGACCCATTTTTGTTGTCTCTCATTAAGATCTCGCTGTCCAAGAAAATGCTTCAGACTATTATGATCAGTTTTCACAGTGAACTTACTACCAATCAAGTATTGCCTGAATTTGGCCATCGCATGCATGATAGCCAACATTTCCTTATCATAGATACTAAAACTCCGTTCAGGCCCTCTTAGCTTTCTGCTCTCAAAAGCTATAGGGTGACGATCCTGCATAATAACTGCACCAATACCCTCACCACTGGCATCGCAATGTAACTCAAAGGGTTTAGTGAAGTCCGGTAAAGCCAAAACAGGACACGAAGTCATGAGAAGTTTGAACTTCTCAAAGCACGCTTGTGCTAGTGGTGTCCACTCAAAAGCACCTTTCTTAGTCAAATCGGTTAGTGGCGCAGCATGCCGCGAGAACCCACTAACAAACCGACGATAGAAAGCACACAATCCTACAAATCCCCTGAGCTGTGTCAAAGTCTCAGGTGTAGGCCAATCAATGATGGCTCGAACCTTCTCTGGGTCCATGCTGACTCCTGCACCGCTGATGATGTGTCCCAGATATAAAAGCTCTGCCATGCCCAAAGCACACTTGGACTCCTTGGCATACAAGGACTCCCTGTCAAGTATACTCAGAACCTCATCCAAGTGAACCATATGTTCCTCCCATGATTTACTATAAACCAGGATGTCGTCGAAGAACACTAAAACAAATTTCCTCAAGTGAGGATGGAAAACCCTGTTCATTGTCGACTGAAACGTGGCTGGAGCATTGGTTAACCCAAATGGCATAACCAAAAAATCAAAGTGTCCACAGTGACATCTGAACGCCGTTTTCTCTATGTCCTCTTCTCGGACTCTGATCTGGTGATAACCTGTTCTCAAATCAATCTTTGAGAAGTAGCAAGCTCCATGAAGCTCGTCTATCAACTCATCTATCCGAGGAATAGGATACCTGTTCTTAATGGTTTTCCTGTTGAGCATTCTGTAATCGATACACATTCTAAGTGTACCATCCTTTTTCTTCACCAAAACAACTGATGAAGCAAAGGGTGACTTACTCGGCCTGATGTGCCCCATAGCTAACAGCTCCTGAATAGTCTTCTCAATCTCATCTTTCAGACGCTTGGGGTGCCGGTAAGGAGTAATCATAATCGGTTTCGTGCCCTCCTCCAGCTCTATAATATGCTCAATACCTCTATCAGGAGGCCTGCCTGGTGGAATAGCACTGAATACCTTAGCATGTTTGATTCGAAGTTCCTGCACATCTGGATGGTATGAAGAAGCTTGCTGATCCAACTGTGAAGGCATTAGCTTGCACTCAGCAGCCCACTCTACCATATCATTACGAATCAAACGCTCCATTCTCCGAAGTGAAATCTCCCTAAGGTTGCTGTCCCTGATGGCTTTGAGAATATGATTTGTGCCATCAATGGTGAACTTCATCTCCATGTCACGCAAATTAAGCGTGAACTCTCCTATTGCATGAAGCCACTTCATGCCAAGAACTACATCAGTTCCACCCATGTTTACCACATAAAAATCTGCCTTGAACTCAAAATTGTTAAGTTTCAAAGGCAAGTCAGGTATCATCCTCTCACAATCGAGAGTGTTTCCATCTGCAACCCTCACACGAATGCCTTCAAACTGCTGAGTTTGAATACCCCGTTTCTCTACCAACCGTGAATCGATGAAGTTATGGGTTGCACCTGTATCAAGGAGAGATATGACCCTTTGACCAGCTAGGATCCCACGGAGTCTGAAAGAACCCTCTTTCTGCATGCTGGACATATGAGCCTCCTTAAGTTCTGTTTCCTCTGCAATTTCTGCTTCATTTTCTGACTCTTCTCCATCTGTATCATAGATTGGAGCTCGCTGATCAGAAAAATCAGTCAATGGTTCTTCCTCATAAAACCACTCCATGTGCTTGTTTTGCCCTTTTGGTTTGAGGGGGCAATCATGATTAAAATCATACGGACCTTTGCAGTAAAAACAGAGTTTTCTCCTTCTCAAATCATTCATGGTTTCTCGATCTAAAGGGGCTGCAAATTTCTTTTTCTGATCTGTATTATCAGCCTTCTTTGGATCTGATTTATTTTCCGTGTATGATGTGGTAGGCTTCGAGCTAAAAGGCTTACGAGGTGTAGATAGCTCCATGCTGCGAGCTTTCCTCATTGCCTCCTGTAAGGTAGGTGGATCAAATGCTTTTATCCAACCTTTCATGGGCTCGAAAAGACCTTCAATGAATAATATGACCAGCCTTCTCTCTGAGATCCCTGTCACCATAACAGATAGTCTTTGGAATTCACCAATGTACGATTCCAAGCTACCTAACTGTTTCAGCTGTGCTAAATCTCTGAAGAAAAGCTCAGGATCCCTTCTGTCAAATCTCTCTACCAGTCTATCAGTAAACTCCTGGTACGAGGTAATCCTGTCGTGATGAAGAGTAGTCATACCATGAATCCACCAGTCATGTGCTACGCCATCAAGATGAAGTGCTGCAAAACGAATGGCATCCACCTCAGGCATGGGGCGTAGTGTCAGGAAAGTATCCAGTTTACTAACCCAGGCACGTGCTGTAACTCTGCCACTGCCATCATAGTGAACTAAGGTTAGTTTGCTGGTTGCCTGTTTAAGATCACTCTGTTTGTGTCTAGGACGCCTGTCATTCCTGTTCCTGGTGTGCTCTCTCTTCTGGCTCATGAATCTGTCAAAGTTAAGGTGCTCCTTAACCCTTGGTGGCAAATTATCCCACTCATCATGCATAGCCATAATATTATCTGCAAAATTAATTTCACCACCTTGTTCAGCTTCGTCCACTTCCTCAGCATCATCTCTGGTGAACGTGGGATATGTAGCTCTCTCATAGGTGCGTACTGGATCTATAACCCTCTGTGGCTCTCTATGGATACTGCCATCTCTATCTGAATCCAAACTACGAGCTCTGTTTATTGACAAATTCTGAACATTCGTGCTGAGTTGTTGAAGAATAGTTGCTACCTGTTCTTGCCCTGCAACCATGCCTCTAAGCACGTCTTTGGCTTCTCTGTCCTCATCCTCCCAAGTATTCCTGTGAGAACTTTCTCCAGCCCTGTTCGCCATATTGTCCCAATCTAATTCCTCCTCCTGATCTGCAAATGGAAATGGTGGAAAAGGATTTTGGTCGCCTCTCTGATTTCTAGGACCACCTCTGAAATAGGACTTGCCCAAACCCTCTTTATTTGACTTCATAAATTCTCAAACCCCACAAGCTGGCAGGATGTGAGCTCTGATACCACTGTGATGAGCCCTGCTGGCTCTCAACTCAAACCCCAATATTTCTTAAGTCTTTTTAGTGTTATTTAGTTTTTTAGAGAAATCTTAATAGACAGAAGAGAAGGGGCGCAGCATATTCTTGCTCATAAAATATGAATTTGATCTTATTTCTTCAAAAGGAAAGTACAGAATATATTATTTAACACCAACAGATAGATTGAGAATGATAAACATACCAAGAAGGCTCCAGATTATTTTAAATAAATAAATTGCCAGATCTACAGCTGGAATTGATGAAATCAAGCTTGAATGCACGCCAAGACTCCAGAAGTGGCTTCTCCTCCTCAGAAACTGGTCACAAGGCTCTGAAATAGCTAGCCGCCAATGATAGATGCCAAAGCCCTCACAAAAGGAAGGCGTTTCACTTATTTTCTTCACACGCCTTTCTCAAGGCACAAAACCCAAGGCAGGCCGTACGGCCATGAAAGAAAGAAATAGAATCTCTGAAAGAAGTCTCTGTAGCTGTGGAAAAGGCGCCACCAGTAGAAACCCTCAAGTGATTGCAAAAGAACAAACAACTGCAAATATGAAACCTCTGTCTGCAACTGTAGAACCTCTGTGTGAAGCTCTCAACTGTACTGATTCAGCTGATCTTTCACAGCCTCAAAAGTACTCAACACTGAAGAGTTTTTCGTTCTCCAATGGACAAAATGATCATACCCTGGTCACAGGAGAATGCTCAGAAGAAAATGCACAAGGCAAATCGAAATAGTCAAAGTTATGAGTTTCTATTGCCAGGAAATGCTTTATACCAAATGGCACGCATTTCAAGAAAAGTACGGCCTTTGCAATCATTAAAATATTTTAATATTTTAATATAACCCTTTTCAATAGTTGCCATAAAATCTTTGAGCGCACTTTTCAATATTTTAAGTTATTAAAATATTAAAGTCCCCCTTTTGACATTTATTAAGTGATATAAAATATTATTAAAGTCAAGGTGACTTTAATAAAAGGCGTATAAGTTAAATAATTAACTTAATCACTTAAAATTCCGTAATACGCTCAAAACTCAGGATAATCTCGTGCCGTCAGAAGCTGTGAACTCCTCGAATGCAAACGCTCGCTGTGATCCAAGCACTGTCCACTGAAAACACGAACAATCAAACTCTCCAAAAGCATCAAACCCTCTATCCAAACTGGCTAGCCCACAAGGGTCCAATAAAAGGCTAACACACTGTTCCCGAACGTCTAGCGAGGGGACATCACATTTATCGTAAAACATTCCTGCTCCTTTTTCCTTATGCTCTGTTTTTTGAGGAGATTGGATAGATTAAAGCATTTTAGTTTAAGTTGTAGTTAGGATCTGCAAAACCAGAGAAAACCCTTAGCTGCAACGTTCTTGGTTTCCTTAACCTTGTGCCTCTTCCAGCTGAGACGAAAAAGATAGGATTTAGAATACTTTATTTTTTTTAACGCATATCAGCACAAGAGCGAGCTTCCCCTCCTAATTTGAAGGGCAGTCATTACACACTGTGCATAGCTGTCCGTACCAACTCGCACTCCAGAGGTGCTAATAGTTACATCAACATAATTCAAAATGATGATAATGGATAATGGATGATTTGATGTGAGCCTTGACTTCTCTTTTATAGGCACTTTACTTTGTGCTCTCTATTTATTTTAATTTACTTTTCCCTCCAAATATTTAAAAATAGTTTTTAATCACATCCAAAGGCCCCTTTTGAAATACATTTTGAATAAAGTGTTAGAAACACATTTAAATATTACATAGGACCTAACATAATATTTAAGTTACCCTTTTGAAATAAAGTGATTGTGCCCAACTTAAAATATTATTAATTTTTTTAGTTTTGAAAAGGTGACATAACATATATACAATGTTCTATCATCTCAGTCTCTATTGCATGATGATTATAATACTCGTTGGCTGTGCATTTGTATAAATTTATTCAAGTGCATCCTATATTCTATTTACTTTGTATGATTGCTTTCCTATTTAAGATAATATGGTATGAAAGCAAGGTGAAGATATACAAAGATTTCTCGTATTGTGATAAATGCTATGTCATCCACAATACACCAAGATGGCTGTAATATCCACGATAGAGCAATGTGGCTGTATCTTCAATGACATTTCTTTGAGCTGTGGCCTAATGATAAGTTGAAATGTTTGCAACTATGGTTGGTTCAAATACTGAAGAACATGTTCACAGAGATATGGTCACTCGTAGCAATACCATGATGGCATTGCCAGAATATCGATGTTGGTCAATTAGCATCATGGCCATGTTGGTCTGTTGTGGATCACATAGGGTTTTTTATGGTATAAGAAGCTCTTAAAAATCTTCTATTTTCTCTAATAATGTGTTAGTCTTTTCATCGAATCATAAATTTCTATCTTAAATATAAAAGAAAATCACATAAAGGAAAAAAAGAATAATTAAATAGTTAGATGAATTCATACAATTTCAAAGCCAACAAATATTATGACGAACATGGCTTTATATTCATTCCAATGAGGAGGAAAAATAGTTTTAGTAATATTGAGCTCTTAAGCAGTAACAATAGTAACACCTAATATGCAGGTCTAGGGATATATTTTTAGCCATGGTGGGAAAGCCACTCAGTTACTGACCAGAATTTGAGATGCTAAGCTTACATCCATGAATAGTTATTCTCTTTGGTTGGCTATGTAGGAAGACCTTGGACACTTAGCCTTATTAGATCACTGTAGATTAATCCATTTGTTGAGCCTTCCTCTCTTTTGAGGCTAATGTGTCTTCTACTAAGCCTCCTTTATGCCCCCCAATTCATTCTCTTAAAATATAATTGCTTTGAACAAACATAGTTATAGTAATATTGAGCTCTTAAGCAGTAACAATAGTAACACCTAATATGCAGATCTAGGGATACATTTTTAGCCATGGTGGGAAAGCCACTGAATTACTGACCAAAATTTGAGTTGCTAAGCTTATGCCCATGAACAGGTATTCTCTGTGGTTGGCTATGTAGGAGGACCTTGGACACTTTGCCTTGTTACATTGCTGTATATTAATCCATCTGTTGAGCCTTCCCCTCTTTTGAGGTTAATGTGTCTTCTGCCAAGCCTCCTTTATGTCCCTCAATCGTTCTCTTAAAATATAACTGCTTTGAACAGACAAATGTAGTTATAGTAATATTGAGCTCTTAAACAGTAACAATAGTAACACCTAATATGCAGGTCTAGGGATACATTTTTAGCCATGGTGGGAAAGCCACTGAATTACTGACCAGAATTTGAGTTGCTAAGCTTATGTCAATGAACAGGTATTCTCTGTGGTTGGCTATGTAGGAGGACCTTGGACACTTTTCCTTGTTACATTGCTGTATATTAATCCATCTGTTGAGCCTTCCCCTCTTTTGAGGCTAATGTGTCTTCTGCTAAGCCTCCTTTATGTCCCTCAATTCGTTCTCTTAAAATATAACTGCTTTGAACAGACAAATATAGTTATAGTAATATTGAGCTCTTAAACAGTAACAATAGTAACACCTAATATACAGGTCTAGGGATACATTTTTAGCCATGGTGGGAAAGCCACCCAATTACTGACCAGAATTTGAAATGCTAAGCTTACATTCATAAATAGGTATTTTCTCTGGTTGGCTATGTAGGAAGACCTTGGACACTTTGCCTTGTTACATTGCTGTGTATTAATCCATCTGTTGAGTCTTCCCCTATTTTGAGGCTAATTTGTCTTCTACTAAGTCTCCTTTATGTCCCTCAATTCGTTCTCTTAAAATATAACTGCTATGTAGGAAGACCTTGAACACTTTGCCTTGTTACATCACTGTATATGAATCCATCTGTTGAGCCTTCCTCTCTTTTGAGGCTAATGTGTCTTTTACTAAGTCTCTTTTACGTCCCTCAATTCATTCTCTTAAAATATAACTACTTTGAATAGACATGGAAAAATGCAAAATCCCCCATCATGGAACCATTTAACTACATTTATTATTAATAATATATTATTCCCCTATATAAGGGTTAACCATCTTCTTTCTATTTTTATTGCATATTTCCCCCAGTTTACTAATGTCATTCCATCATTAATTCTTGGGAGTTTGGTCTTCTAACACTTAAGTAATGTTCATGTTATCAAGCTGAATATGTCTTGACAATATTTGAATATGCATCATCATTCTCAGTGGGCTTCTTGAAATCAAAATTCTCTTTTGTATTTGCATAATTCACATCAACTTTATCATCCCTCTACATATCGAACGATTCAATCTTATTGTGTTTAATCATCTGCAGCATGTGAACTGAGGTACAAGTAGTGTACTTGTGCGTTTCCAAGAAAAACAAGGCAACAAATTCACATTTGGTTCTCAATCTATGATAGACTCTAAAATACTATTTGTTAATATATATACTGAGTACTAGCTTTCTTGTAGTCATTCATCCAACTACTTTTCTTCCTTTACGGTGTTTATCTTGGAGTCTTGGCATAAAAGTTATGATATCCAAAAATGTCTCCATTCTTCAAGAGAATATGTTGTTTTTTTCAGAGGCATTGGAAAACAAGTCACCAGTCTGCATTTTCTCAAACTTTTAAAACCTCTAATCTTCAACTATACTCTTTAGCTTGCATTCATCTTATATGTTTGACAGCCTCAATTAAAGTCTTCTATTTCTCCCTAAGCTATCATTCATTGGCATGATTCCCTTGTCAATGTTTAGTGAATTGAACCATCCTTCTCATCAGTTTAGGAGTCTTTGCATCTTTCCTCACGCTTTCTTGCAATGCCAAACAATAAAGAATGCCATGGTATTAAGTTTCATAGGATGGATGTTTGTCAGTGGTCTTAAAGGGCAAGCAATATGGGTGGTCTTGACCATAGATGTAGAGTTTAATTCAAATAATTCTCTGTCTCCTCCCCCCTTTTCTTGTTCAACAATTGCTTTTTTAGTGCAGCTATTGGCACAGTACTTGATTGATCAACCATGCACATGTTTTGTTGTGGATGCAGGACAAAGATCATGGCATCATAGTCTCTATTTGTTGGTAGATTTTTATAATTATAGGATTTTCTGTCGTTATGACCTCGTGATTTGCTATACTTGCAATATGGGTGACCACTTGGTATGTTCATATATGTCTTTGGGTGTTGCTCAAAATGCACCTAGTTGTGAGGTTCGACTTGATGACATATGGGTGCAGGTGTCATTCTTAGTGTGGTCTTCAGTCCCACACTTAGGACAGCATACCTACACATCATTTCCAGCTCTTGTATTTGGTTTTTTATTTGTTCATTTGATATCCCGACCTTGTGTTAGTCTTGGAAATATCTTCAAAGAGGCCCACACTTGCTAGCCCCAAGGCCATCTGCAATGCTTCTGTGTGGGTTGCTATCTTCAACTGGATTAGAGTTTTCTTTATTCTACATAGTAAAATCTCTCAATAGTCATTTTCTATTATGCTTTTCATCTTACACAATTTCTAGGACAACTCTATATACTTGATCGTACTCTTCTTTCTCTATCGTTTTGCTAAATTGCTTTCAATCTAGATGTTAGTGTAGTATTCTTTGATACTTCAAACATTTTTATAAAAACATCTTTCAGTTGTCAAACAATTTCTGAAGTGTCTTTTTATATCTAAATATACCAATCTCGTAGCTTTGCCTCTATATGTACGGAAGCAAAGAAAGAAAACTTGTTTATGATCCTAAGCCCTTGATGTCATGATAATGCACGACCAACATCAAACCTGTAAATAAAAACCCTATAAAATTGAAATCCAAAACAGCATTCAGGAAAAACCAAATCTTCCATGTGAAAACATGTATCAAGAGATTTCCAAAGTGTATATTATATTCATTACTTGGTAAAAACATAGGAAATGGCTGCTTTAATCCTATCTTCTTAACTTTTTTTCTTGCTAATATCGGCCAATGCCCAAATGATATTGGTACAGCCGTATTTAATGATTAATGTTGATATAAGTCAAATCCAAAGTCATTTCATATTTTTTGGGGTGATTTTCTCTTTCCTTTGACCCACACTAATTACAAGTTATGAGAGGAGTATTTTGGTATGCTTTGCCCTAAAGTTGTAAAATTTTAATGGTTGTGTCAGAAATACATTTTGATGGATCAACATGAGCTCATTGTGCTCAAAAGCCGAATTTGTTAACATCTAAAACAAATTTCTTTGTCACATTTGTATAAAAGAGGACAGCAAGGGAGAATAACAATTTATTGTTGCAAGACGGTGTGTCCCTTGGTCTTCCTTGCAGCACAACGCTTGGGTTTGTGACATGGTCTAACCGCCTCCTGTGGATCTTAATTGACACTTGTATCGGGCATTGACAGGTCGACCTTTTGGTGCAATGGCAAGGCCAACAATTGGTATCAGAGCTGGTCACAGGTTCAAACCCCTCGCTTGTGCTGGGGGGGATTGTTGCAAGATGGTGTGTCCCTTGGTCTTCCTTGCAGCACAACGCTTGGGTTTGTGACATGGTCTAACCGCCTCCTGTGGATCTTAACATACTTGTATCGCATTGACAAGTTGACCTTTTGGTGCAATGGCAAGGCCAACATTTATGAGGATTATTTTATGGCATAAAGGTGTCCCTTCTCGTACATCTCCCTCGCATTCTCGATTGGCCTATCATACGACCCTCAGAGGGCCCATCGTTGAAGGGGTCAAGGGGCTGGCTCACCTTCAACAACAGGATTGATCGTTGTCTTCGCTTCGCTCGACGGAGGATATTTGCGTAATTGCTATTTTTAGCGCTCTTGGCAGGTAGCAGGGGACCACGCTATTTTTAGGTTGGCTGTGGCTTATCAGGATTCACTCCAGAGCTGCGGCATCAGACGGATCGATTGGGTTAGAAACAAGGGAGATATTAATATTTGATCGTATTGATTAAATATTAATTAATTAACGTTTATAATATAAAGTTATAATTTAATATTATAACTTAAGTGAATTCCTTGAGGGGTGCGCCATCATGAAGAAAGGGGCCAGTTTGATATTTTAATTAATAATTAAATATTCAGTGGAGAACTATGGAAAAGTGAAAATATTAAAATATGAATATTTCATTAAAACCCTATTTTCAAGGGAATCGCACTTTTCATGTATTTGAGGGTTTGCCTTGGGAATTGAGCCCATTATGAGATTATTGAGTTTGATATTGATCAATTTTTGGTCTGAGCCTGAGACTTAGGGTTTCACGTTCGATTCCTTGGAGAACGAGCCATCTCCAGCGGAAAGCAGTTCAGAGAGTGTGCAATATCACTCGATTTATTGCCTACAGAGGTTTTCTTATTCAGAGGAAACTACAGAGCTTCAGAGGAAATTACACCTTCAGTTATTATCAGTTATTTGCATCCGGATATCATCTAACAACCAGGGCGTACCATTTCAGAGACTTGAATACCAGTATTTGTGAAGGCCGTACTTTCTAGTGGCTGTTTTCTGACAGGCCGTACAGATCTGACAGGCCGTACATCTTCTCTGGAGACGTCTTTTGCACAGAGGGTGAAACGCCTTCTTATTTGGCTTCCTATCAATCCCAGTAGTGGCGCATATCAGAGGAGCATCATCTGGCATCTTCAAATTGAAGGAAAAGGGACTCATTAATTGCAGCCGTACATTTCTGTACCTCAGCAGCAGCAAAAACCAGGTTTTGAAAATATTAAAAATTCTTCTTTTATACATTGTTTCATCTGGGTATCATTGTAATCCATAGAAAAGTTGAATAAAGTATACTGGCATCGCTATTGTTGCATTTCCAGAGATATTTGATTTTTAGTGAATTTATTAGCATTTATTGTCAAAATCGTACCTTCTCATTATTGCTTCAAAAACACAAAAAATCTCAAAAACCTAAAAACGTCAGAAAAACTTGAAATATCACGTGAGCGTAATCAGGAGAACAGGGTTTCTACACATTCTTAAATAGACTTTGTCTGCACTAAATGCCTTTGACTTAGAAAAGCTCAGTAATGTTTGCTACTGTAATTCATTTGTCTTCTTTTTCTTGTGGAATCTGGTGAAATTGTTAGTAGAACCTACAAATCTTCCGAGTCTTCAAAAATATGTACTATGGATCAACCTATGGGTACAAGAATGGATATAGAGACCTATGGATCAACCTACAAGCACAAGAGTTGTAATAAAGTCCTGTAGGTCAGAATATAGGCAAAAAATTGAAACAAAAATTTGTGGGTTAGCCAGTGGGGACACAATAATTAAAATAATACCCATGGTCTATGGATCCAAATACTGAAAATAAGATCAACGGCTAGAAATACCAAAAAAGGACCCATGGGATAGCTTACTGCCAAAACAGTTATCTTCAAAGAATTCTAATGTTTTTATTATTTATTTCTTAATTGAGGATAGTTTGGGTGAAAATTTGGTTAAAGTCCCTGAATTTGAGAGCCCATGGTATTCCAACAAGATCAATGAAAAATGGCGACAAATGTCTATCTAGAGGTGTAATTTGGTAACGGTCAATCTCAATGCTAAGCCTCCATTTCTTTACTCCTCAATATTATTGAATATTTGCGCTCTGTATTTCTATTTACCATCTGTATAGCAGGTATGGGAAGTTAATTTGTAGTGATTCTATTACAACCAAGTCTATTATTGATCATCCCTTTCTAGATAGTAGATACCTATAGACAATGTCAATACAAAACATATGAAAAAGGTCAGTAAAGGAAGAAACACGAGGGTCTACTTCAGGGAAAGATCATTACCAAACTAAGCCCGAAGATGGGTCTACATTGACATTCATTTTTGTGTAAGCATCATTGATTCAATATTCTAACCGATCCCATTTTTCTGACTAGCCTTGACTATCAAACATCTAACAATTATTACCAACATTCATCACTCCTCTCCCCTTGCCTCATAATTATTGCCAACATGAATGAAGAAAAATGTTATCAGTGAAATGACTACTCATGGAGGTCATCTTAAGATGACCAAAAACTAATGGCTCAATTCCACAAAACTAAGATTTTAATTAAACAATTGAATGATAAATCAGTAAAATTCCATTTTTGTTCACCAGTCAATTTCAACCAAGGAATTAACAATACCAAAGTTGAATCCATTTTGGACAACAATGACAAACCAGCCTTGAGCCTAATCTCCAGACAAGGACTCATTAATAGTAGGCTGGGTCTATCATGGCATGAGGAGGTCCATCTTGGACAAGGAGTCTGAGTGTTAGGGATACGTATTGTCTAGGGTTAAGGAGTTGAATAACAAGACCAAGATATGTTTCACAAGAAGGAATTTCAAAACCAAAGTTAGGCCCCATCTTGAAGCAAGGAGTTCCATACTAGAAGAGGGTCCCATGTTGGAACAAGGAATTATTATACCAAAGTTTGTACTCATTTGGGGCAAGGTGTTCAATACCAGCACTAGTCCCCACCTAGGGATAAGGAAAATGTATATTCAATCTAAAAATGTACATTATTAAATAATCAGTATGTGATATGTCCAGTGAACGAAACATTTATGATAGTTATCTTTTATTTAATACAACCCGTTTTTCTTTAAGCAGGTTTTGGCCTTTTCTTTCAACTTTGATTTCGTGGTCTCAGCCTTATAAGTCTTAAGTCATATTCTACAATGAATGGAGGTTGATCTATTGATTTTTTTACCTTGATATTAGATGCTCTGTTATTGAAAATGAATCATGTATTTTTATGTTGCTTGCACGAGGTTAAAATAGTTCTATAGAGGACCTTCCTAGGAATGTTGTTGAAAAGTGCTCAAGCATTCATCACAATAGAATGAAAGCAATTTTTTCATATATAGAATGTAAGAGACCTGATTTTTATTGCAGCAAGGCACACAACAGATAGAAAATCAGAATAGCTGAAATGCCTTTAGTCTCCACCTCAAAATTGATGCCCAACACCTCTGGAAGAGTAGGCGACCAAGTTGGAGTTGATAAATGACAAAAAGGCAAGGCGTTTTGGGTCTTGCATTCACACGCCTCAAAGCTGGAGAAGTACGGCCTGAGCAATGATGACCAGCATTAAATATAAATCGTACGGCCTGAATACTATGCCTGGATATTGATAACTTTAGCCTCTGATCAATCTCCCTTGAATCTGAAACTTATTTTGAAACCCTTTTTCAATTTCCTTCACTTTCAACACAAATATGACTTCTGGATGAAGCCAACTCTATGAGCAATCTTTAGCTGATCTTTCACAACTTCAAAAAGCTTGACTTTGAAGAGGTATCGTTCCTCAAAGCCTGGAATTGCACGAATTTGCAGAAACCCTTGTTTCTTCACAAACTCCAAAGTTCTCAGAGAGAAAAAGACAAATTAGAATAATCAACATAAGAGTTCGATTTGTCTTTGAGATATTAAATACTCTCTCAAGAGGCTCGATTTCCCAAAAAAGCATTTAATAATCTTTTAAAGATAATTAATTCGCCCCTTTTGAGACTTAGGAAAAATAATCCTTGAGCGGCATACTTTCTCAATGAGCATTAATTACTCATTAAATAATAATGGCCCACTTTATTATAAAGTCATTTAATACTTTATAATATTCCATTTAATCATTAATATTTTATAATTTGACTTTATAATATAAAGTCATATCAATAATTAATTAATTATCATTAAATGCTCCAATTATCATCCATTTGCTAATCCAACTGCCAAACTGGGTCGAGTCTGAGAATACCAACTGAGCCAGGTGCCTTGCTAGAAATAGTAACCCTGGTAGCCTGTCTTACTATAAATAGTAAGTGCCAAAATATCACTCTGTGAACATCTGCAAAGGCTCAAACCTGAATCAAAATGTGGAGTAATGTCCCTAACCACTGGGTAACTGCAATAGAAGACCCTCTAACCACAATTGTCAGCCTATGAGGGTTGAAATGATAGGCTAACCCCTCAATCACACGAACTGTCTAGGAAGGGGACATTACGGTCTGCCCTCCTTGAAATTGCTTGGCCTTAAGCAATCTCAGGTCTGGATGCTGTAAGATCTCTTTTGACTCCCAGGTAGCATCCTCCACCGACAAATCCTTCCATTTTATCAGATACTCCCTGATAACCCGCCTCCGAAGGTGTCTCTCTCTGACATTGAGGATGGCCTCAGGTGCTAGAATTAACTTCCCCTCGTCATCAAGGGGTGGCAAAACTGGAGAGGGAACAACATGTTGACCCAACGCCTTCTTCAAGCGTGAAACATGGAACACATTATGAACCCTGCTATCCGCTGGTAGATCCAACTCATACGCAACCTCACCCACTCGTCTGATAATTCTGAATGGACCATAATAACGAGGCTTCAACTTCTCTGCACCACTCTTCCTCAGAGTGGATTGTCGGTAAGGCTGCAACATGAGATACACCATGTCACCCACTGCGAAAGAATGCTCAACCCTTTTTTGATCAACATACTGTTTCTGTTGATTCTGTGCCCGCTGAATATTATCTCTGAGAGACCGCATAATATCCTGATTATCCCGTAGGATATCTCCTGCACTGGGCACTCTACTGTCATTTAGCACTAAGTCCAAGAAGTTGGGCGCCTCATACCCATATAGTGCCATGAATGGTGTCATTGTATGGTCATGTGGTGAGTGGAGTTATAACAATACTCGCAGAGGTATATCCACCTCACCCAAGCTTTCTGCTGTCCAACTACATAGTTTCGCAGATATCCTTCCACCCACTTATTGACCATCTCTGTCTGTGGATGGTAGCTAGTACTAGGGGTCAGTTCGGTTCCACATAACCTGAATAAATCCTGCCAAAAGTTACTCATGAACTGACTGTCTCTATCGCTCACTATAGTCCGAGGTAAACCATGTAACCTAAATACCTCTCGGAAGAAGAGCTCTGTAGTCTGCGATGCTGTGAATGTAGTAGTAATCGGAAAGAAGTGTGCATATTTTGTCAGTCGATCAACAACTACATAAATACAATCCTTCCCTTGGGCTTTCGGCAAGCCCGTGATAAAATCCATCGATAAACATTCCCACTTCTTGTCTGGAATCGGAAGTGGCTGAAGCAAGCTAGCAGATAGGTGTGTTCCTATTTGTTCTGTTGACAAACAGGCACTCTCTCGACATACTGAAGAACGTCTGTCTTAAGCCCTTTCCAAGTAAACCGTTCCCGAATCTGCTTATATGTTTTGAAATATCCGGGATGGCCTACCATAGGAAGATCATGAAAGGCTCTCAGAACTATGTTCTTCATCTCTAAATCTAGAATCAAGAAAATCCTTCCCTTGTAAATGATTATGTCATTCACAACGGAGTATCTACTATCCTGCTATGTCCCATCCACAATGCTAGAAGCCCACGGGTTCTTGGCATACTCAGCAATAATCCTGTGCCTCCAATCCTCTGAAATCTATGCCATAGAATCAACTGGGGTCGGCGAGACAATGCATCAGCTACAACATTTTGTTTCCCCTTAACAAAGGAGATATCAAAATCATACGACTGCAATTTGCTGACCCATTTTTGCTGTCGTTCGTTTAAGTCTCGCTGTCCAAGGAAGTGTTTCAGGCTATTATGGTCTGTACACACATTGAATTTTCTGCCCACCAGATATTGCGTGCATGATGGCTAACATTTCCTTGTCGTAGATGTTGTAACCCCTCTCAGGTCCCCTAAGCTTCCTACTCTTGAAAGCAATAGGGTGCCGCTCCTGCATGAGCACTGCGCCAATGCCTTCTCTTGAGGCATCACAATACAACTCAAAAGGCTTCGTAAAGTCTGGCAATGCTAACACTGGACATGAAGTCATAATCACCTTAAACCTATCAAAGCACTCCTAGGCCTATGGTGACCAAACAAATGCCCCCTTTTTTGTCAAATCAGTAAGGGGTGCTGTGTGTCAAGAGAACCCACTGACAAACCTCCTGTAGAAAGCACATAATCCAACGAATCCTTTGAGCTGGGTGAGGTTCTCTAGTACTGGCCACTCAAGTATAGCTCAAACCTTCTCGGGGTCCATACTAACTCCCTTCTCACTGATGATGTGGCCCAAATACAATAACTCAGTCATGCCTAATACACATTTGGACTCCTTAGCATATAAGGACTCCCTATCCAGAATGCTCAAGACTGTATCTAGGTGAGCTAAATGCTCCTCCCATGTCTTGGTGTACACCAGGATATCATCAAAGAAGACTAAGACATATCTCCGCAGCTGAGAACTGAAAACCCTGTTCGTCGTGGCCTGAAAGGTGGCAGGTGCATTTGTTAAACCAAACGGCATGACCAAGAACTCGAAATGACCACAATGGCATCTAAAAGCAGTTTTTTCTATATCCTGTTCTCTCATCTGAATCTGATGGTACTCGGATCTCAAGTCAATTTTAGTGAAGAAGCATGCTCCGTGCAACTCATCAATCAACTCATCTATGCGGGGTATAGGATACCTGTTTTTTATTGTTCTCTTATTTAGTTGGTGGTAGTCTATACACATTCTGAGTGATCCATCCTTTTTCTTCACTAATACCACCGATGAAGCAAAAGGTGATTTGCTAGGCCTGATATGCCCCATAGCTAGCAGCTCACTGATTGTCTTCTCTATTTCATATTTGAGACACTTTGGATGTCTATAAGGGGTGATCATAATGGGCTTTGCGCCCTCCTCCAACTCGATAATATGCTCAATGCCCCTATCTGAAGGCCTACTAGGTGGAATATCACTAAACACTTTAGAGTGTTTAATTCTCAATTCCTGAATGTCAAGATGATAATCATGCTTTTGCTGCTCCTATTGTGCTGGCAACAACATACATTCGGCAACCTAGTCAACCATATCATGACGAATGAGCCTCTCCATTCGTCTGAAAGAAACAACTCTCACATTGCTTTCCCTGATAGCTTTTATCACATGCGGCTTCCCATTGACTTTGAACTCACCTAAATCATGAAGCCATGCCATACCAAGTACTACATTAGTATCTCCCATGTTAACTACATAAAAGTTTGCCTTAAATTCATAATTATTGAGCCGCATAGGGAGGTCTGATATTTTCTTGTCACATTTGAGGGTGTACCCATCAGCTACCTTGACTCTAATACCCTCAAATTGCTCTGTCTGTATGCCACGCCTCTCAACCAAACGTGCATCTATAAAATTATGCATTGCACCTGTGCCTAGTAGAGTTATGACTTTCTAACCAGCTAGGAGCCCACGTAGCCTGAAAGAACCATCTCTCTGAAGACTAGTCAAGTGTGCCTCCTGTAGCTTCTTTACACCATCACTTCCATTGTCATTTTCAGACTTTTCATCATCTGAATGCTCTGAATCGGCTTGCTGGTCTGACGAATCAGATTGCTCTTCACCCTCATAAAACCATTCCATTTGGTTACTTTTTGCCTTAGGACGAAGATGACACGTGTTTTTCATCATATGGGGCCTTACACCAGAAACATAACTTTTTCTTGCGTAAATCATTCAAAGTTTCGCGATCAAAAGGTGGGGCATTCTTCTTCTTTAAATCAGATTTGTCTTTCTTCTTATCAAATGATCTGTTAGGCCTTGAATATGATGATAAACTAGAAGAAAACTTGCTGCGAGGTGTTGCAAGTTCCATACTACGTGCCTTCCGCATCGCCTCCTGTAGAGTAGGGGGATCAAATGATTTGACCCAACCTCTCATTGACTCATAGAACCCTTCAATGAACAAAATGACAAGTCTCCTCTTGGATATGTCTGTCACCATGACTGATATCTTCTGGAATTCACTGATATACGTATCCAGACTGCCTGACTGCTTGAGTTGAGCTAGCTCTCTAAAGTAGAGTTCTGGATCCTTTTTGTCAAAATGCTCAATGAGCCTATGTGTGAACTCCTGATAGGTGGTAACCATGTGATGGCCAAGTGTATACATGTCGTGATGCCATAGTCGTGTGCTAAACCATCAAGATGCAGTGTTGCAAACTTAATGGCCTCGTCCTCCTGCATGGGTCTCAAAGATAGATAATTATCTAATTTCTGAACCCAAGACCTCACGAACTCGTCTGAACCATCAAAGTACGATAAGATGATCTTGCTAACTGCATGCTGGAGGTCTCTATTCACCTGTGGTGGGGTGGCTGTTGCTAGGGAGCTCTGCGCTCAAATCTACCTCCACCTTTGGGTCTATGCACATCCATAAACTCATGAAAAACAAGGCTTGTTTGATCTCAGGAGCCAATGTCAAATACTCAGCAAAGTGTCTGGTCACGTCTGCCACTAACATACCATGAGGTGCCTGAAACTCTGGCTGATGACCCTGCTGCTCTGCCTCATGAACTGGAGGGGCCTCTCTAGTAATAAAGGTAGGTTGTCCAGGCCTATGCTTAGGAATACTGAAAGATGATTGCTGCTGCACTGACACCTGTGGCTGATCTACTCCTGTAGTCCTACTAGATTGCCCTAGCTGAAAGACATGCTGGTGTGGAGTATACTATCTCATCGTGCCCATAAGCTGAGACATCATATCCATCATGTTGTCATGTCTTCTTCTGAACTCCATCTCTAGACTCTCCCCTCTAGCATGTTCTTTCCCTGAATCTCTAGGAGTCTCTTTCAGAACCTCTCTATCTCCCATAAGTGTGGTAATACTGTTCTCACTATTGCTAGAACTAGATTTGTGAATACCCAAAATCCCTGAAGTTGTTTCTCCTTTCGGAACCGGTGGACCTGTCCAATCTTCTTTCCCTGTTCCTCTACCCTTAGTGTAAAAAATGATATCTCTACTCATGAAATAACATCTGAAATGCACAAGATGGCAGGATAACTATGCTCTGATACCACTGTAAGAGACCTGATTTTTATTGCAGCAAGGCGCACAACAGATAGAAAATCAAAATAGCTGAAATGCGTTTAATCTCCACCTCAAAATTGACGCCCAACACCTCTGGAAGAGTAGGCAACCAAGTTGGAGTTGATAAATGACAAAAAGTCAAGGCGTTTTGGGTCTTGCATTCACACGCCTCAAAGTTGGAGAAGTACGGCTTGAACAATGATGACCAACATTAAATATAAATCGTATGACTTGAATACTGTGCCTGGATATTGATAACTTTAGCCTCTGATCAATCTCCCTTGAATCTGAAACTTATTTTGAAACCCTTTTTCAATTTCCTTCACTTTCAACACAAATATGACTTCTGGATGAAGCCAATTCTATGAGCAATCTTTAGCTGATCTTTCACAACTTCAGAAAGCTTGACTCTGAAGAGGTATCGTTCCTCAAAGCCTGGAATTGCACGAATTTGTAGAAACCTTTGTTTCTTCACAAACTCCAAAGTTCTCAGAGAGAAAAAGACAAATTAGAATAATCAACATAAGAGTTCGATTTGTCTTTGAGATATTAAATACTCTCTCAAGAGGCTCGATTTCCCAAAAAAGCATTTAATAATCTTTTAATGATGATTAATTCACCCCTGTCAAGACTTAGGAAAAATAATCCTTGAGTGGCGTACTTTCTCAATGAGCATTAATTACTCATTAAATAATAATGGCCCACTTTATTATAAAGTCATTTAATACTTTATAATATTCCATTTAATCATTAATATCTTATAATTTGACTTTATAATATAAAGCCATATCAGTAATTAATTAATTATCATTAAATGCTCCAATTATCATCCATTTGCTAATCCAACTGCCAAACTGGGCCGAGTCTGAGAATACCAACTAAGCAAGGTGCCCTGCCAAAAATAGTAAACCCTAGTAGCTTGACTTACTATAAATAGTAAGTGCCAAAATATCACTATGTGAACATTTGCAAAGGCCCAAACCTGAATCAAAATGTGGAGTAATGTCCCTAACCACTGGGTAACTGCAATAGAAGACCCTCTAACCACAACTATCAGCCTACGAGGGTCGAAATGATAGGCTAACTCCTCAATCACACGAACTGTCTAGGAAGGGGACATTAAATAGAACAGGAAAGGAGATGAGAAAGTATGCTCTAAATATATCCAACACAATTGAGAAGTAGATAACAAGTTTCTTATGCTAGGAAAGGTTGTAAATGACTTGGGAGATGGATATCAAAGCCACTACTAGGCCTAATGATTACAAGGTGCATTTTAGTTTGAGATAGGTGGTTCTTTTCGGTGAAACAATGATTGTAAAGGATTAAGAAAATTAATGTGTGGGGCTAAACAGTTTTAATTGCATCCTTCTATCACTATGTATCTTTTGTTGCATGTAAACAGTGAGGAAAATGCATTCTTTGCTTTATTATCATCAAAGAACATTTCATTTGAGTCATCCTACAAGTCATCAGCAGAAGTCATGTGGAATGTACTGCATATGCAAGAGAATATGGTCTTCATGAGAACAATGAGTTCTTTTAAGGTGGAGATACTTTGCAGCCTTGTTAAGAAATTTGCTATGCAAGGGATATGACCCAACTTTTGTTTTGGAACATCAATGCTTGAGAAAAGTAACTACATATTAAAACATTAAAGAATTGTATTCATAGTTTTAAGGGTTAAGCTCTAGTCATATGACCAAAGTATGATACAAATAGTTATGTGAGGGCATGTCCCCTCCAAGGAAAAGCAGAATGATTTCTCTGAGTTGCTAGCATTTCTACCATCATTATAAATTAGCAATATGGAGCCAAACAAAAATTAGGGATATTGGAAGTTACAATGAACACTTCCAAATGAAACTTGGATAGTTCAATTATATTATTTGTCAAGCAGATGACCACTTGGAGGGTGGTCCTGGACTCAATTCTTAGCTTCTCTAGTATTTTCACAGTAGTATTCAAGGTGGTGTTGGCTGGGGGACAGATAGGGGATCTGAAGCAGATATGGCTTGAGGGGTAGTTGCAGAGGTAAATGACCCACACTCTTTGTTGATAGCTCTCAAAGGAAAACTAGCTCGGTGGTGGAGCAACCCACCTAGAGGAGGGTGTTTCTTGGGTTAGTTCATAGCTTATTAGTTTGAGAGCATTTAGTGACTCTGGTCTATACTAATTTCTATTTGCTTGGATATTAGAATGGTTTCAGACAGTTACCACGACTTTTGTCTGAGGAGGATTACTTGGGTGACTTTGACAAAGTGAACCTAAACTGAGATCTGGATCTCCTTAAGCCATAGGAGAGCCCACAGTAGAGTTTATTTGAATAATAGTAGTGTTAGTCTTTGGAGTCCTATTGGAGCCATTCAAGCAAAATTAAATATATGATCTCCTGGATGTCATTTTTATTATTATCTTTAAACTTAATAGTTTCTGGGTATTTTATTTGCACAGGCTTCGATCAATCTGACTAAAATTATCTAATTTCAAAGAGGTCTCTTGATTTTTTTAATTTTTGAGTTGCACTGAGGCTCAGTGCTTTGGATAATTGATATTGAAGTAATTCTGATGAGGTTTTTCTCTGATACTTGGCCATGATTGTAATGTCTGTTCTATTTGTGAAGAATCCCCAAGGTTTTCTGTACCCCTCTAAATGACAATTTGAGTTTTTGCAGCAGTGCCTTGTATTGTTTGGCTATGTGAAATGTGTGTGGGATGACAATGGAATTTTCATTCAAATATTTGTCAATGGCAACAAGCAATTGGGTGTACATGTTAACAAATGAAAATTTATAGCAATCTTGCAGCTAATAGATACCATGCCTTTTGTTTATTTGAAATGAATGTGTGTATATCCTGAAATTTCTGCATTCTGACATGTCCAATTTATAATTGTATGACAGGAACATCTACCACTGTCCATTTTGCAACTTATGTCGGGTTGGTAAGGGGCTTGGTATTGATTACTTCCACTGTATGAATTGTAATGGATGCATGTCAAAGAGTGTCTCAGTACACAAATGTCGGGAGAAGGGTTTTGAATCAAACTGCCCAATTTGCAATGATTTTATCTTTACATCTAGTGACCCAATAAAGGCACTTCGTTGTGGGCACTTAATGCACTCAACTTGTTTTCGGGTGCGTATTTCTTATTTTATATTGGGAGAAAGAGCTACTTAAATAATTCAGTATGATCATCATTAAAGTAGAGTTCTTGCACTCTTGCTCAAGAAGCACAATTTCATTCCCCTGCAGGCTTACACATGCTCTCATTATACATGTCCAATATGTAGCAAATCTTTGGGAGACATGACTGTAAGTTACTTATCCAATGATTAATTTATATTTTTTTGTAACCACTTCAAGGTTGTATGCTTTGTGCGACTGAAGGAATGATTTTGTGTGCTAAATTGAGCTTTGAATGAAAAAGATTTTCTTGGTTTCAAGCATGGATTGCCTGAGAGGGAAGAAAAGAAAAGAAAGAATAAAGAGATCATATGAATATTCAGAAATGATCAATAAACTGTTAATGAGATTCGATTTTGGTCATACTAGGCAACCAAAATGAGTGTATTCAACATTTCCATTCAAGACTAAACACGTGAGTGTTGAGTGCAGAATCTAATAATTGACATAAATAAAACTCCTCACAAGATAAGACTATGCAAAGGCTTGAAGATATGGTGAGCACTTTTTATGGCATCCAAGCACAAGAGTACTGAATATAGAGAAGGTATAGACTTACAATGTTGTTTGAGGTGGGAAAATCATCTTTATTTATAGACTTGAATTTAAGATGAAGTAGGTGTTATCATTCTATGTAACATCTAAAAAATTAATTAACTTGCAAAGATTTCAAAATACTAATTTCAGCTCTGAATGAGAGTCTCACGAACTATTTTTAGGATAATCTGAGTTTCAGTTATCCAAGGCAACAAAAGGCCTAAGGATGTCATCTATTTATGAAAGTTTAGCATTTCTAAACAGATCACCTCCAATTTTGATGAACTTTATTAATATGAAAATTTTATGTATGAAGATGTGAAATATTTTGACCTGATTTTGATTAGTCCTTAACAAAGATCAATACAATCCTAAATGCTCATAGCAGACAAGAGGTTGACAAAACTAAATAGCTTAAGAGGAAAATGTTGCATCGATTATGAGTGAGTTCAGGAAAGAAGAATATGTCTACTGAACAATTTTTAATCTACTGAAGTCTGCAAATTTACAACAATCAGAGTCGTGAAACTATACAAAACTAAACAAATTACCCTTGTCTTCTCAAGGACCTTTTGACAATGAGAAGAGGAATTAGTGCTAACCTTGCAGGAAACTCCTGTGAAGACTTGCACTAAACTATCCCATTGGATTTCAGACATCATATTTCTGCTTCCTTTGGACTTTCAAAACTTTCATGTTGCACCCTGAAATGAGAAGAAGAGAAGGGTAAAGAAAATGCATATGTAGAATACAAAACAAAAGAGTACAACTGGACTCAACAACTAACTGTGCCAAAATATTGGTAAAATGGGAATGTTGTTGATGGGATCCTCTTGTTGCTGGAGGAGGTCGTGACCATGGTTTACCTTTGGGGGTAATCATGGGTAATCTTAACTCCATCACTGGATTTTTTTCACCTATTCATTAGTCTAGCTTTGATGGTCCCTATTCTTCATTAGTTAATAGGTTACTTGAGTAGGGAATGCGAAAATGATCCTAACCAAAGGGACTACTGTCACCTTTCTGCTACTCCTTGATCGGAAGACTGAACTCTCCTCCTAGGTGGTGGGACTACATATGAAAAACATATTTATGAAAACAATTTTTTGGAATAATTCTGCTAGCTATTTTCACCCTTTCTATAGAGGGCCGACAGATTGGAATAATGAATTCTTAAGATTATGTGTTCAGTTAACAGTTGACAACATGTGCCACTTCTAAATGCAACACTAATGAAAGTAATGGAATAGTATGCCAATAGAGACACAAATTTTTACGTGGAAAACTCTTATGAAAAAAAAACTCACCACCAAAAGACATTCACATTTGTGTTATTCATAATCAACACCAATTCAATACCAAAAGGTCTATGAAAAGCTGTCACAGAGTCTCAATCTACAACATACTCTTCAGACTTCTTCTACAAGCTGTCAAGTGTTTACACACCAACAATGTACAAAATGTCTTTAGTGTCTATAACAATGAGTTCGTAACCTCTAGTAACTTTGGCACATTCACACAAACAGTTATATATAGATGTATTCATGAGAATACTAACTGCCCAACTATATAACTAACTTGCAAAATACCAAGAGTCATGTAACCATATTCCATACATATGTGACTTCAGCTTACCACAATTACCATCAAGTAAGATGTCTCCACATGGAAAAGATCCTTGTAAACTTTGCTGCTGTTGCACATGAGAAAAAATAGTTACAACCTTTATACTTTTTGTATCTGTATGCTACCAGCTTACATGCTTGTGATAGCACATACAAATACAAGTCAACTTCATATTGCTTGCGGTACCTTGTATCATCTTCTAGGACATATCCTGCCATCAAATCATGCTCACAGGTTCACCAGTTCTGTGGCAAATGCATCCACATTATTTATCATGCTTGCAACAAGGACTAACTGACTGTGTGATGGCAAGTTCTTCTAGAGATCTTTAGGTGACTATCACAACATCTCCATATTTATATAAGCTATGTTGGATGCACCACAATCACTGTAGCACCATTATCACCTGTTAATCAACATAAAATACTACACCTCAATACTAGAAACTCACTGCATTTCACTGCATTCCATTCCATTTCACTGCAAAGAAGACTATAGATAATCTCTTACCCCAGGGATTCTCATCCCAACAAATTCTTCTAGATATTTCCTCATGGTTGTGAAGCCATGGTAAATCAAAATTTAAGGTGTCAATCTTCAATACACAGGGTGTTGTTGAAGTTATTGAATACTAGAAGAGCAATCAATCTCCATTTGAGTTGATTCAACATTTGGGATAGTAGAGGCCTTTTCAGTTGGATCCATCTCCTCACCCTATCTAGAGGATTCTCCCTTTTCACTGGTGCCTTCCTTTTGAGGCAATATACCTCTGGTACTTTTGTTCGAGTGAGTAGAAAAATTGGTTCATTGCAATTAATTTATCAAACTTGACCCAACTGCAAGCTTAACTAGAGTTCAAACAGCTCAAGTCAACTGCAAACCCTAATCAAATCACCTGAACTATCTGTAATTAGCAATATGTACTAGTCTGATGCATTTACAATGATCACAAGGTCCAGAGAATTGTGCTTCAAATTTCATTTATCAATTCCTCTAAACCTAAATCTGCCTCTTCAGTCATGTCATAAAAGCTTGCAGCATATGTCATGGGGGTGGTATTGGAAATCATTTGAATGCAGCTAATTAGTTAAGGCTGTTTATTTAAGAGAGCATGTAGCTGCAATTTTTTGGCCTTAAGATCTTGGGCTTTCTTTGGCTAGTCATGGAAGGGGAAAATTGTAGGTCATGCGGGCAGTTTCAGGTGGTCTAGTTTATCCTTCTGCAGACTTACATGGCTTGGGGTTAAGCAGCTTCAAAGCTTAGTGCATAAGAGCAGAAGTGTATAAAATGAATGAATGATAATGTTGCCTACATGGAAGTGGAGGAATGTAATTGGACAAGTGTGAACAGTGAGGAATCACGTGACATTGGCTTGGAGAGTGGTTAATAGCCATTGGATTATGATTGAAGAGTAATTGTCCTTTCAAGATATTATAGATCAAATACTAAAATGCAATAAGCTTGACTTGGTATAGGCTTAGTAGAGTTGCACACCTAATGCTAGTCTCAAAGGGTGTGTCTGATCAGATTTTAAATAATTATGAAATGAAATAAAACCAAAAGGGATCGTCAAGATGAATTATTTGCAAGTCAAAGATCAGCACAATAGAAGATCAATGATATAGAAAGCCTTTCTGGCACTTAAAGAATGCGTTGAGGCTTGGGATTTATATGGGCTTGAAAAGCTTGTAGGCTGTTAGATGAGGCTTTGATAACTGAAAGAAATGACCTTTCGAAGGGCTTTAAGCAAGCTATTGAGTATGTGACTCATAAGGTAAAATAAATGTTGGATGAAGCTTTGGTTAATGGTGGAAGTGATAGTGAATACTTTTATAAATTTGAATAAAACTTTAGATTTATTTAACATTAGGCTTATGGGAATGGGTAACTTTGATGCCTTGGATTAACAACATCACCCAAAATGATTGGTTCTGAAGTGAATAAAGACACATCAAAGGCTGGCAACATTTTCATTTGAGGAAAATTTATCTGTTGGGATTGCAGACTTGACAAAGATTGCAACTTAAGATGAAGGCTGAAAGGTGGAAAAGTGACAAAACACAAAGGGAAACAATTTTATCCTTTGGGCAGCATATATGATAAATGAAGCTTTTCTTTTAAAAGTACAAAAGGACTCTATTTCTTGTAGAGGACATGGCCTTCATAGTCTTGTGACTGTCAATAGCTTGAAAATTTAGAGGACAGCTATGAATGTTAATGGTGCCAAGAGTCAATGCTCTATGGCTTACATCCTAAGACAAACTATCTAAAGTCATACCACAATTTTGGTAATTCAATGGGTTTGATAAGATGGATTTTATTAACTTTAAGGTTCCTGCTAAAACATAACTTGGAAGGCCCAAAAGAAGGTGGCATTTACTTGTGAAAATCTCTAACCTTGACAAATTTTGTGTCAACAAGTCACTCTGTGAAGGTATCCACTATCTGGTCACCAATCCCACAAAAGTAGTTTCCAACATCCCAACATGATTGCATTGCTGATGATCTCAATGTACTTGGTCATGGCATGCACAAATGGATTATGAGCAACTTAATTGACACCTTAAATGCCACATACAAGTGTGGTTGGCTGCCACCTCACCTAATCATTGATGGATACAAACTTCCTCATGTGTCACATTTATTGCTCTTAGTAGTAGACAATGCAATCCCCTAGTTTTTCTCGCATGAACAAGAAATTGGACCTGATTTGAGATGATACACAAAGCTAAAAGTAGACTTTTGTGTGTCTAGATCACTTGCACAATCTAGGTCCATATAACCCACTCAGCATCCATAGTCACTTATAGAATATTTTATCCCAAGTTGACAAGTTCATGAATACTACCCCTCTATATCCCTTTGGTCTGTCTACCAAGGGTTGTGTCTTGGTGCTTGCATAAACCTTGGAAAAAGATTTATTGCAAAGGAAATAATTGGCCAAGTATGAGTCAAGTATATAAGACTCTCAAAAAGCTTCTTGTACAAAGTATAAACCCTAGGAGAAGTACATTGTGTTGTCAACTTGACATTGGATTGATATGGAGTAGAAGAATCCTTACATTTGTCCATATTGTACTTCTTCAACATGCCAAGGGCATATTAGGTTGTCAGATAAATATCAAATCTTTCATTTGCAATACTTGAATGTCGAGAAGCAATGCTACATGCCTCAATTAGTCATCTCAAGAACATTTTTTTAATTTATCCTTCATATCATGAATGCTATTAGGTAAAGGCACTCAAATGAAGGAACATGTCAATCTTCTCACATCGTGCTCGAGAAGAATATTTCAATGCATATAGTGACTTCTTCAACCTAGAAACAAGGTGAGAACATCACGTTGCTTAAAAGTTAAAACCTGGTGGTTGCTCATAGCAAATATCCTCTTGAAGATCTCCATTTAGAAGTGCATACTTCACATCCATGTGTTGCATCTCCCATCCAAAATTGGATTCTATTGAAAAGATATGAATGCACTTCAGCATGGCAGCTAGAGCATAAGTCTCCTAATAATCAATACCTTCCTTTTAAGAGTATGTCTTGGCTACCAAGTAGGATTTCTACCTCTCAACCAAACCATTATAAGTTGAGCTTGTCTTGAAGATCAATCCACTTGTATTTCACACCATTCTTCCCCTTGTGATAACATACTAACTCCCAAGTTTATGTCTTGATGATCGATCCACTTATATTTCACAATATTCTTCCCCTTGTGATAACACACTAACTCCCAAATTCAATTCTTCATCACCTAGATGTACTAATTGTCATAACATGCTTGCTTTTTTCCCATAGCCTTTGTATAGGATTGAGAATCACAACTAGCCGTCACTTTAGTCATGAGAGTAATATTGGTCCATTCTTCCATAAAGGTCCTCCATTAGGTAGAATCATCCCTTTACTCTCCTTAGTGTCCTTGAGGGTTTTAATATCCCACTTGCTGATTAACCTTTCCTCAGAAGTTGGATCCTCATGTTTGGGTCTAACAACAATTGTAGGAAACTTTGCATTTGAACTTGCCTCAACAATTCGACCTGCCACTTCATCACTAGAAGTTACTCCATCATCCAATGTGGTCACAACTGAAGTTGCCACATCATCTAAAGGAATCTCATTATCTGCATTATAAATTGGCAAAGTATTAGGAGAATCATTACAACTTTTTGCACTTGGTTGCATAATAAAATGTCTTTTTGAATGATAACTTCTTGCTTTGTCAGATCCCATAAACTATAGGCCTTAGTCTCTTTTTAGTTGCTCTAAAATATGGATTAACTCTGGCCAAAGAGGAAGGAGACGACTCTCTGAAGGTTCTTGGAGATTCTTACTTAACCATACATGCTATAACCAAAGGCCATTACAAAACTATTAGCTTGGAACACATGGTCAAGTTCATTGAAAAATTGATCAAATGCTTCTCATGTGTAGACTTTCTGCACATAAGAAGGAAGCATAACTCAGAAGCTGACAAATTGGCAAATGTTGGGGTCACTCTGCAAGCGAGTGTGACTAATATCTAGGGCAGTCATGGGAATATGTAAAATGCCTAGTGTTCTAGAGCTCATTCATTTCAAAAGATACTTCCACCTTGAGATTGTTATAATGGTTAAGGATGGAGATTGCTTTATTGGTGGCTCATTGCAATCTTGGAAAGCCTGCAGTGGTTGTTCAAGTGGACTGCTCTCCTTCCTGTTGCTGCATGCAGGCTTAATTAAATGTTTGGTTGTCGAGGACTAATTTGTTACTTTGTTTTATCTTTGGCTGCTCCGGCTATGGAGCCTTTTGCCATGAACTGTAGATATTTGTTCTTTGTTCTCTGTACATTATGTACATGAAAAAAATTACTTATTTAAAAAAAAGTAAACATTATTTTACATTCTTTCTTTTTTATAGTATTTGATAGTTATATTTATAGCAAATACTGAATTACCTTAATTTGTCTTTTCCTTTCTTTAGATTGCACACGGATATATATTTGTGTTACACAGGGATGCATCCCCTGTCCCAAAATGCACTGTCCTTGTCCCCAGCCGTCCCCGGGACGGGGGGACACAAAGGGGCCGTCCCCTTGCCGTCCCTGAAATAGGCTAGAGAGCAAGAAACGGTAGGAAATGTCCCTGACTGTTTGGGGACAGCTCCTCGTCCCCGGTATGGCTGGGGGACGTAGCAAACGTCCCTCGTCGTACTGGGGAAGGCTAGCTGTCCCCCATAGACAAGGAACTATCAGCATTAAAAAAAACATAAAAAAACCAGTTTTTTTAAAATCATGCAAGGGTACAAACTGTAGTATCCCTTGAGAAATTTGGCCTTAACTTGCTGATTTGGTGCTCAAGGAATATTGTCAAACACTTTGCCAACAACCTGGTATTGGCTGCTGATTGCTTTGTTCTTATGTTTTTGTAGTTTTGAATACAATTTGTAATGCTGATATGAACTTGGAAGAAGTAAACTAAAGTCTGAAATGTAGTGCAGCAACTAATAATGCAAAGATATGACTGAAATGATGTTAGATATGCACCTACAACACTATTGGCATTTCTATAAACATTTGGCATGCAAACTGAAATGTAAGCTACAACAAATGACAATTTGTCAAACATATGACATGTAACCTTATAACTCCTTTTATTAGATGCAAATCCAAGTACTATGCTGATGTACAATGCTGATATGATGATTATGATTACTCATTATGTAGTGCCAAGACTCTTGGCTTACAATATATCTCAATGATGCAACTATAATGTTCAGCAGCCTTACAATGATGCAAATGTGCAAACTAAAACAAGAACCTGGTATTTATTTGCTGATTCGACTGAAGATGATATGGTAGTCTTACTAATGATGATATATCCCTCATAGTGGTGCCGCCCTTGTTCTGATGTTGCTGGAGCAGCATACCAATCTGTTCGATTCTTTACTTGGACAGCATAACCCCCATCAAAATTGTTGCGCCTATCTTCCTAGCTGCCAATCGAACTTCCCTAACAATTTTCTGTATTTTTCCCTTGCCTCCTCTAAATAAATCGCACCTTGAATGAGTGTGCCCAGCTATGGAAGCAACCGCGATTTTGATACCAGCAATGCATAAGAAAATTTGTATCAACAATTCCTTTGCCAATTCATCCTTCCTTCTAAAATCAAATGGCTGCAAAAATTCTTCTGTAAAATCTGCCTTTGAATCCTTCAATCGAACTTCTCCAAATTTGGCCTTTGGCCACAAAATTTGCACAATGAAAGAGACTGAAATATCTCCTCCTCTCAACTCCAGCTAGGGTTGATATTTCACAACCGAACCTGGCACTCTAGAGTCTTCAAACCCTCAAGCGAATGCTAAGCATTTAGCTTTAGCAACTTACCACGCAGGTAATGAGAAATGTAAACCAAATCAAGTGTCTTCAAATGATTAGCCAATAGCCTCTTAAATAGATTTCTCAACAAGTCTCCAAGAAGCTTCTAGAATATAATATTATTTTATTACTTAAGTGACTTTATGATATAATATTTATTTTAAGTCACTTTATTAAAATAATTAAATATAAGGTCACCATGCTGGAAAACCAAATGTTGGAAAACCAACCTAGATGCTGGAAAACCAAACTAGACGCTGGAAAACCAAACCAGACATTGGAAAACCAAACGTTGGAAAACCTTACAAATAATTAACTTAATGATTTCTCCTTATTGCTCCCAATCGGGGACATGACAGTCCTCCCTTCCCAAAGATTGCTTGTCCTCAAGTAATCCGCACTGCCAAGCCATCACAACTGCCACCAACCACCAAGAACCCAAATGATCTTGAGAAGAACTTCAACCAACATCCTCTGAGTATAGTTGAAGCTCTTGTCACTGTGAAGTCCTATCAATCTGTGAGGCCAACTATCCAACAAGAGAACTCTTGGATCCCAAACTTGTATATCTGCTCCATCATGCCGACTCCAAGTACTGCAATAATAATCCTCATGCATCCAAACTCTCCAAAAATAATCTCCACCTGGATCACATGAATAAATTGGAAGTCCCTCCATCTCAACACCAATGGACTTCCGCTTCATTGCTCTGATACCCTCTAGAGTCCAAGTCTCGAACTCCTGCTGTTGGAAACACCCAATTGGAGAACTCACCAAAGAACCCCTAGTGACCTCAAGTTCTTGAGAGAGCTTAACAGCTTCCCCTTCTTTCTTCATCAAAGCATCTGAGTATATCTCAACAAGGTTAAGAAGGTGGTCACGATCTGATAGGAGGTTCAAATAATATGACTTCATTGTTCCCATACCTTCTTTGATCACCTGCAAATCATCTTGAGAAGACTTTGCTCCAATCCCCTTTTGTCTTCTCTCTAATGGAACTGCCCAAAGATGATCCTCAATCCATTTGTGCATCCTGTCATGATGAGATAATGCTGCAATAATCTCATCCTCATTCACCTTCAACTGAGTCTCCGAGCTATGAAGACTTTCAATTTTATGAACAACTTTAGCCTCACATGAAGAAGCCTCAAACTGTTGTTGTTTCTTCATGTTTGGAATCTTTACTAAGTCCTTCAATTGACAAATCTTATCAACCTCATCACCATCATTAGAACAATGTGCATCTTCAGATTCATTCTCTCTTTGAATAAAGAGTCTTCTAATGTTATCTATCCTTTTTTGCCTTGCTATGTTGATGAGATTGACCTTTTCTTTGACTTCTTGAAGATGTTGTCTTGCATTGACAGCCACTAATTTAGCCTCTTTGGCTTTTTGCAACCATTCTTCATTCATCTTTTCGGACCTCTTTACCTCTTCCATGTCAAAATATACAAACTCAGTCCTCTTATGCTTGATATCTTCATGTCTATCAATTGGTGTAGGGCTGCCATCAATGGGTGATATCATATCGTTGACTTTCTCATGATCAAAAACTCCTATCTCATGAGAATGATGGGTCATAATGCTGCTGTCCTCAAACAAATCAGTAATGAGATCATGCCATTGTATAGTGTCTCCTTCATCATGTGTAGCCAAAACACTAGTAGCTGCTCCACTAAGTAAATAATCAACTTTCCCGTCCACCTTTATGTCTTCATGTAGCTGCTCTAATGTAGCTGGTTCATCTTCAACCATCACGTGCTCTTCTTCAATCTTGAAGTTATCATGAAGTGTCATGTGCTCAACATCTTTCTCTATGCAAATCTGATTTTTGCTCTCCTTAGGATCAATTGTAGGCTAATGACTAACTACAGAAAATTTATCATAGAGATTTCGAGATGTCACCTGTAGATATATTGGGTTGCTCCTTATTTTTGTTGTGAAATGTGGAACCCTTTGAAATGGATTCCAATATTTTCTTCAGAGAAATAGTTTGTTGAATCAATGGTTCCATCATAGCTTCCTTTGGATTGCTGAAGAAAGGAAGGTCATTTCTAATCTCTTGCGGAAGTGTAAGGTACTGCTCATAAGCAAATATTATATCATCCGTGGATCCCGTGACTCACAACTGAAATTCAACTTTGAACGACCCAATCAGGCTGGCAGAATCTTGGCTCCGATACCACTGTAGTATCCCTTGAGAAATTTGGCCTTAACTTGTTGATTTGGTGCTCAAGGAATATCGTCAAACACTTTGCCAACAACTTGGTATTGGCTGCTGATTGCTTTGTTCTTATGTTTTTGTAGTTTTGAATACAATTTGTAATGCTGATATGAACTTGGAAGAAGTAAACTAAAGTCTGAAATGTAGTGCAGCAACTAATGTGCAAAAATATGACTGAAATGATGTTAGATATGCACCTACAACACTATTGGCATTTCTACAAACATTTGGCATGCAAACTGAAATGTAAGCTACAGCAAATGACGATTTGTCAAACATATGACATGTAACCTTATAACTCCTTTTATTAGATGCAAATCCAAGTACTATGCTGATGTACAATGCTGATATGATGATTACGATTACTCATTATGTAGTGCCAAAACTCTTGGCTTACAATATATCTCAATGATGCAACTATAATGCTCAGCAGCCTTACAATGATGCAAGTGTGCAAACTAAAACAAGAACCTGGTATTTGTTTGCTGATTTGACTGAAGATGATATGGTAGTCTTGCTAATGATGATATATCCCTCATAGTGGTGCCGCCCTTGTTCTGATGTTGCTGGAGCAGCATACCAATCTGTTCGATTCTTTACTTGGACAGCATAACCCTCATCAAAATTGCTGTGCCTATCTTCCTGGCTGCCAATCGAACTTCCCTAACAATTTTCTCTATTTTTTCTTTGCCTCCTCTAAATAAATCGCACCTTGAATGAGTGCGCCCAGTTATGGAAGAAACCACGATTTTGATACCAGCAATGCATAAGAAAATTCGTATCAACAATTCCTTTGCCAATTTGTCCTTCCTTTCAAAATTGAATGGCTGCAAAAATTCTTCTATAAAATCTGCCTTTGAATCCTTCAATCGAACTTCTCCAAATTTGGCCTTTGGCTACAAAATTTGCACAATGAAAGAGACTGAAATATCTCCTCCTCTCAACTCCAGCTAGGGTTGATATTTCACAACTGAACTTGGCACTCTAGAGTCTTCAAACCCTCGAGCAAATGCTAAGCATTTAGCTTCAGCAACTTACCACGCAGGCAATGAGAAATGTAAACCAAATCAAGTGTCTTCAAATGCTTAGCCAATAGCCTCTTAAATAGATTTCTCAACAAGTCTCCAAGAAGCTTCTAGAATATAATATTATTTTATTACTTAAGTGACTTTATGATATAATATTTATTTTAAGTCACTTTATTAAATTAATTAAATATAAGGCCACCATGCTAGAAAACCAAACGTTGGAAAACCAAACTAGACGCTGGAAAACCAAACGTTGGAAAACCTTACAAATAATTAACTTAATGATTTCTCCTTATTGCTCCAAATCGGGGACATGACACAAACCCAGTATTAGTAATTGAAAGCTTAAGCAGATTCTTAGTTGGTGCCCACAACAAGCTCAAAAGATTCCAAAGCCATCAAATTTGGCATGTGTAGAGAATTGAACAGTGAGCTGACACTCTTGCTAAACAAGCCTTGTTTTTACTGCTTCTCAGAAACACAACTAAAGATATAGACCTTCACCATACTGGGCTTAGAAACAGCCTCACAGCAAATGTTAATGACAAGAAAACACATCACTAACAGTGTGCCTGTTCCCTATAAAAGCCACCACCCTAGTCTAAGGACACGCTCACATTATTGCACGAAGAAATTTGAAACAAATTTCAGTTATATTAAAAATTACAAGGGTGACAGGCATTCTAAATGTCTACTTGTCCCTAGTAAATGGGACCTCCCACTTGTGGTAGCGGGTATGCTGCTCACACCACCATTTTAATAATGGCAGACCTTACACTTTAGCATGGGAGGAGATTTGACAGTGGTATTCTCACTCAGATGAGGTGTGAGACTAAGAGACATTTGGATATTGATAGACCATGGTTTTATTGATGTTTGAGACTGCTGTTATAAATTTTATAATGCTTTAATGACATTTATTATGCTGTTATACTACTGCTCTCGTAATTTATTTACATATTGATATTGTTGTTATCAATTATTGACATATCTCTCTCTCTATAATATATTAATAAATTTTGAAAAATTCATATATATATATTTTGTATATCACCATCCCCTACCATCCCCTAAAAATGCCCCTAGGAAACGTCCCAGAAATGCGTCCCCTGCTGTCCCCCCGTCCCTGTCCCTGAAACGCCGTGGAACATAGTTTAAAACCCTATCACTGTCTTTCTATGAAAGTCTGAATTTTGAATAACACCCTTGTCGATAACAAAACCCTTGCCAAATGAAAATAGCTCAATTCTGATATAAACCATTGTTGATATCAATCACCCAGAAATTTGCTTGAAATGCAATCGCCCAGCCAAAGATCAATGAAAGCTTGCTGAATTTCTGATGGAAAACCCTGCTGTAGATGACTGAAAACTCTGAAGAACTGCTAGTAACAGCTGCTCCTTTACTTTTCTAACCACTTATGATTTGACCAACTCATGATAGGCATGTCTCTAAATTGAATATGCCAGTTCAACTTGTTTCTAAAAGACAGGAGGAGATATTCAACGGTTGAATCCAATGAAAAGTGTGCCTAGGCAGAGAGATAGGACATATAACAAGGCAAGTGGAAATTTTAATTTTCATTACTTAAACCAGTTTAGAAATGCTGGGCAGAGATGTACCATGGTAGAACCAGGTCAGGCATGTGTTGTGAGTTTGTGCCATGGCAAATAGGGAGTTGGCATGTGCCTAAGACCTTATTGCCAACTTATACCAACTTGGTGGAAGTATAAATGGTTAGGCCAAGCATGGCACATGCTTAGCTCACTTGAACCCACTTTGGATGCTTGGTGGAAATATTTGTTGGTTAAGCCATGCCTAAAGTATGTTGGGCGGAGCTGCTGATCACTAAATCCCACGTTTATGCATTGGTAGAAATATTAGATGGTTTAGCCCTCTTTAAGTTGTGCTTGGGCCATGTCTTATGCTAGGTGGGATCTTTGGTGGAGCATAACATCAATGGTGCCACTTTTTATCAGTTTAAGCTCAGGTGGAATTTCAGTCTGCTATTGCAAGCTTTTCCTCTAAACACTTGATGAATTTTCATAAAATTTAAGCCAAAAGGGGAACTTTTTAATACCTAAGTTGGTGATGTGAGGCAGATGTTTAAAGTGGCTTAGCCACTACTGGTGTGCGCTTGAGCCATTTGAGCCAGGTGGAAGTTTGGATCATTTTAGCCTTTTTTTATAGTGTTGGGTGTAAGTTTACCAGATTTGAGCCACTTTTCAAAAGCTGGTGGAAAATTCAAACTGTTAAGCCACCAAAAAAGTGCGCTTATTTACAAGTGGAACCTTAGGAAGGTGATACCAATGCAAGTGTACACCATGGAAGTCTTCTGTCTTGTGCCAATGCAAATGTGCTCCATCAGTTCCAGCTCCTCTGCTGCCTTCAATGTTTCACTTACATCATCATTTGCTTCTTATTGGATTTGTGGCCTTTAATATTTTCATGTACATCATCATGTGCTTCTTGTCAAACTTGTGGTTATCATCATTATCCTCTACAAAAGTGTTGGTTGAAGCATAGACCATGAGAAGATAACCTTGCAAACTGATCAGGGAGGTTAAATTTGGAGGAACAGATTAGATGCACAGAAAATAATTCAAAATCAGACAAATAACACAGCATATACCCTAGGAAAACCCTCCTCTTGAGGGAGAAAAACCCAGCAACAAAGATCTCTCTTGTATATATAAACAATGACAACAGATCACTTTACAATTAGGTCTAACTCAAGACCAATATTCAGCACCATAACAATGAAGTGTGTTAGCAGCTAGCAGCATAGCTCACTGTTGTTGATGCGAAACAGTTATTTGACTCATCCTCGACCCCAGGTCGGGAGAACAGGAACCCTGCCTGCAATACACTTGAGGTCTCAAGGAGATCCGTTACCAAGAAACCGCCTACGTACCCACATCCAATGTGGTTCAAAGCTTGCGTAGTTCTGAAGCAGCTCGCCTTGTTTCGGCTCGCCTTTATGCTCGGAATGTCTTCCCCAAGACTTCGTCACTGCACTATGTTCACTTTGTATTGAGGTACTCTGAGAGATGTTCGCCCTTCACTGTGTGATATATTCGCACTTAATCATTCACACTTGATGATACATCTGCACTTGATGATATTCGCCCTTGAAAGGATGAATCGAACTTGCATCAGTAACCGGTCTGAAATGGACGAACAAACTGAATATATATATAGGAACCAAGTCTTTTCATGTCGGCCTCTCAAGACTCCAAGACGTCGGCTCAACTCTTCTTCAATCAATGTCGGCCTTAGTCAAAATAACTTGTATGATTTTATTTGCTTGAGGCTCATTTAACATGTATTGGCCTGAATGAATATGTTTCCCTCTTCACAATAGGTCGGCCACCTTAATGATAAATCAAGAATGTCCTTTAATGATAGTCGGCCTCAATTAAATATGTTCTAATAAAAGATCAACTCGATTTCTTTTATGTCGGCCATGAGATGAGTATAACACAAGACAATGAATGTAAATTGAATAGCCAACGGCTATCTTCAATTTATGTCTTTCAAGAAAATGCTGAGCTGGAAGGAGCTACCGAAGCTGCTAATACATTAACAGGGAGGACACAAATACCTTGGATCAATGCACAACCAACAATCAACTTGATGACAAATGAGTAAAAGGGAAGTATGAACATTGAGTTTTGTAGGGGTGTAACACCACCCCTGCAGACAAGAGAACCTTGCAAACTGATCAGGTAGGACACAAATAACTTGGACCAATGCACGACCAATGATCATTGAGTTTTTTAGGGGTGTAACACCACCCCTGTAACCTTCCTAGCAACCCCTTAATTGGGGAGAACTATTGAAGATATTGAGGAAACATTAATTTGCAAGTGTTCTTGATGAACAGATTGTTAACAAAGTAAAAAGAATAGTACATTTTACAAAGAATTGACGTGTTGCAAGATTACAACAGAAACAATTTAATGAATAAATTCTATGGAGTACACTAATGCTATCAACCACCTATAATTTGGTATACTTAATGGTCTTCTGCTCTCATGCAAAGCAGTCTTGATCTAGTGGAGTTGTCATGTTTATTGGTACTAGTTGGTTGATTCAGCAGATCCATCCACTGAGTTAGTTTAGTAAGTGTATCTCATGGAATTGATAAATATATTTTCAGCATATTTCTAATTTAGGTTTGTGCAGGTGTATTTTGGAATGCTTGATGCTTTATTGGCAGCGGAGACACTCCCAGAGGAATACCGGGGCCGCACTCAAGTGTGTTATTTTTTAGTAACATTTTAGAGTCTTTGATAAATGTTTTAACAATATGTTTTTAGCTCTTTAATCATTCTTTTAAGAAAATTTACTTGCAATTCCATTGATTCAAGATTTCATTGCCTTGCATCAATGACAGGACATTCTTTGTAATGATTGTGAAAAAAAGCAACAGGCTCCTTTCCATTGGTTATATCATAAATGCAGCACATGCGGATCATATAATACGAGGGTAATTTGAAGCTGGATCAAATTGTCTTAGCTAATTCTTTCAGTCCTATGCATGTTCAAGCATTGTACTCATCTTTGGTATGGATCTTCTGTGCAGAATTTGTAGTATACTTTGACAAGAAAACAATTTTGACAAAGGAACCATTACATTGACATATGGGAAAACCAGAAAAGGGTATGCAGTTTCAATATTTTTTGATAAAACTTAAAATGCCCAAGCAGCCAAATTCAAAATCTATTATTGATTGGTGTGCAACACAAGGCATAGATTTTTCCATGCTTATGACAGATAAATTCAAGGATTTTAGCTTGTACGAGTGAAGGATGGAATTTGACTTTACCTTGAAGACTGAATCTGTAACTCGTTTCCCAGACAATAGGTAGGGTCAAGCCAACATTTCAGTGAAGGTGATTTTGGCATATATCAACATGTGATGCACAAGTCAATTATGTATAAGAGGGATTTTTAAAATTATATTATATATGTTACTTCACACAATTTGCAAAGTTCGAATTGTAAATATGCAGATGTATAAATCCATTATTTGTAAGAAGCATTTTTTAAAATATATTATTTCTGTTTCTTCTCACAATATTGCAAAGCTCAATTTGTAAATATGCAGAAGAGGCTGGCACCAAATATCAGTCATAATGTATAATGCATTTCTCAAAATATAGTGTCTTGGGTGTATTGGTTTGTTGATTCAATGATTCCTAAATTAAAAGATTGAGGATGACAGAGTTTACCTTAGGCATTATATTCTCCCACTCTTAAACAGTTTATGCAACAAACTCAGTTTTAGACAACTCTAGCATATACGACCAATATTTACATCATCTACATATTAAAAACAACTTCTAATGACCCCTTTGTTGCAAAATCCCACACTTACAAAGTACATCCATTGTAAACATGGATCTCATTAATTTCATGCATACTTATAGTAAGAGTATGTGACAAACTACAAGATGAGTGATGATCATTGTAAGCTTTGGAAACAGTAGCTTTGGTACGTTCTACATGCAGATTAAAATATCCTCACCACCAAATGTCAAATGGATGCAAGGGGTTTTAGAGGTTGTCTATGGAATATAATTGGAAATGGACTGTCAGCTTTGAATCATGGTCACTTGTAATTACAATTCAACTGTAGACCATTTACTGCAATCTTAAAATCATGGAATGTTATGTCCTTGATCGAGGATACTATTCACAATTTAAGAATGAAAGCTATTTCATCCTAAAGCGTGCATCAGAACTTTCAATGCTATAAACGTAAAATTTAAAATTTTCTATATTTTATTAATTATTTTTGGTCGACTGGTTGATTTGAAGCTGAATTTTATTACCAAATCTTTACTAGGCCCATTTTGCATACAGCTCAGCATCAATAAATGTTTGAAAGACTTATACACTCATCAGCTAACCTCATTAAATGGATCATTCCTCAGGTTTCTCTCATTTTATCTGTGCTGACTTTTAGGACAAACCATATGGCTGATGTTAGTGCTGACAATAACAAGGACCAAATCATTGACTAAGTTAATTCTCACCTTATGCTACTTGAATTTCTGCTGCTTTGTGCAAGAGCTTCTGTTTGATTGAGGTTTTTTGCATTGACCAAGAATTCTGCTGCATTACCTTATTTGACTATTTTACAGTTTGCTTGCTTAAATTAACTAATTTTAACATCTCTACCTATTCCATTGATTCAGAGATACACTGGATAGTCTAATATGCAGTTGATTAAGAAAGTCACAAGGTATATGGACCATAGTGGCATTACACTCCAAAAAATCACAGTTAATCCCGAGTAATTGCTACCTGCCACATTTGCCATGCTGTTTTTCGAGTTTTTTGGATTTTCCTGACTTTTTCTAAAAATAGTTCTGAAATGTTTTTACATAAAAAATCCTGTTTTTGGCTTATTTTTGCACATAGGGACAGAAGAATTAGAATATAGGAAGACTGGAAATTTTTAGTTTAGAGTTAAGGCTAGGACATTTAAAGTTATATTTTAAAATTTTCTTTGAGTAAATTTGTTTTAGAGTTAAAATTTTAAACACTAATGAGAGTTTTTCTTTTAATTTATACCCATTTGATGGTTTAGGTAAAAAACATGGGTTTGCCACACAACACTATGCTCCATGATGGTAGCACTTACTTTTTTTGGACAAGCCTTTTATTTTTTACATAATCCATCTTATATGAAAGTAAAATATTTTTTTCAAGAAGTTATACTCTTCTTTTATAATTGAATTTTTTTAATGTATTTTGTTTATTTCTAATCTCTATGCACTATTTTTGACATGAAATAACAAAATCAGATTTTCTGTATTTTTACAAATAGCATATCCTTTTTTAATTTTTCAAGTTTTTGTTGTTGTATTCCCTGTTTTAAATCAAGGTAATTGGATTCCATTTATACTTTTGCCATACCTTGTGAATTCTGTGTAAATGGACTGCTACTCTGATATGGACTATATGATCAAATTTGAGTTACAAAATTGCATTTAATGATGAGTATTGATTATTTTTTTTGATATAATGATGATGGAACACACTGTCATCAATATGTTGTATACTATAATTGCTGTTATAGTGGTCATGGTCAATGAATGAACTATTGTGATACCTTTTCCTAACCTAGGACCCATGATGAATAATTTTCTTGGTTTTGAGATGTGGCCCAGTTATGTTTGTGTATTCCTTGTTGAAGATGGACTAAGCTTTTATTGAATATTATTAAATTATTGAATTCAGCAGAGAATGAATTATGATATTTGTTTTGCTGCTAGATGGAAAAGATTCAGTTGGAGTCCCAAGTTAGTGATGGTTCATGACCCATGAATGCCAAAAAATGGTCATCCTCAGATGCATATTAGATTAATATAGATTAATATTAGCATTATAGGATATATGTTAGTTTTATATTTGTTAGTATCGTGCTATCATTAGCACATTGTTGTAAGTTGTTTCACATAGGTTGTCAGTTGGGAGTTTGTTCCTAAACAATAGGATTGGTTGTTTCATTTTTTGGCTTATATAATAAGCCATTCTACAATGTAATATTCATCGGCTCAAGAATATAGTGATAATATGGTATTAGAGCCATCTAACAAATTGGCAAGTTATTCTTCTATTGGAGTGGCTGCATTCATTTGCTGATAATGTGGAGCATTAGATTGAAAAATTGCACTGCATTGCATATAAGAAAAGAGGTGGTGTTGGAGCTGTTTTAGAAGACATGTTTGCTTGTTGGAAGCATTGGAGCTTTTTCAGAGGCTGGGAAGTGGCAAGTCAAGGGGGTGCTGGAGCTGTTACAGATCTGCACAGCAGTGTAGTGCTATGGAGCCATACAAGTGTAGTAATCAGCAATTTTTGATCTGCCAAACCTTTCCTTTCTGCTAATGTTGGTGCTACAGGAGCCAATTCAACAGCACATTTTATTCGATTGCCAAACACTACTAGCCCTTTCAAGGCAAAGATACTGACTCCAATACTTATCTGAGGACTAGATCCAATTATTGCCTTGCCTTTTGTTTCCTGCATACTTCCATAAAAGACTGACCTCATGGTTGACAACCTTGTTCATTCAGCAGCTACAATAACGGTATGAGTTGTTGCTTGTATTTTACTTGCTGCAGCTGCAGCCTTCATTGTAAGAGGTATATGAGCTTTAGAAGTGAATGATAGCTTTCCATGTATAAAACCCTTGGTCATTGGTGCTAGAAATTTTGCTGGTCTGAAAATTTTCCCATTGGCAAGAGCTGCAGTTTTCTTTGTCATTATAGACCGAATTTCATAATGCCAGAAACTTTGAACAGGACCATGTTCATAAATGTTGAAATAGAAAAGAGTTTGAAAAGGACAACACGCCTTGAAGAGATTCTGCTCCTTCACCAACTGCTACTACAAGTTTGTCCAAAACCATGCTTCCACTCTTTGAACTATCCTCTTCAATATTGCTATATCTGCGATAAGATACAAAATATTTATCTGCCAAATCTGTGTCCAGTGGGAACAAAGGATGATTTCAATAACACCTGATACCAGCTAAGCTACTACATCAACAATTGCTACGTTTGAGTTAAACTTCCAAGCCTGTTGTCTCAGAGCTGGAGGAAAAAGAACGTGCATTTCTCCTCAAGAGGAAGCTCAGAGAAATTTCCATCTCCTATGCTCCTTCTTAAGAGGATTATGTGCTTCTGAATTTAGAACTGCTCTGAGTCCTTCGACTGCAATCTGGAATGAGCTAACTTGTGCCAAAACATGGCAATCAGTTTCTTTCACACTCTCCACATCCGCAAGCATTTTTCCTACATGACCTAAAGCCTTATTTATGGCTGGAAGATTCTGAAACATCTCATGCAAATTTTTCAGTAAGTTATGGAAGGAATGGACATAATAAGGAATGTAATTGTCAGCTGCAAGAGAAGAAACTGAACTTGCAGTTATTCCTGAATCTGGTCCTGAATCTGACAATAATGGATTTTGCAATTACAATGCTATGGATGAGGCTGAAGGTCTTGAAGCGTGACTGTCAACTGGGACATCCAACTTAAGCCTATTGGAATGTTAAAGACATTAGATTTCCACAGTCCATTAAAATAGTTTAGAATGCTTCTGGAAAACAACTGCGCGAGTTTTTTCATCAATGTTTGAAAAACCTCTCACATGGTTGTCTTCCAAAAACATCCTAAACCTATTCGGATGTATCAAAGAACTTGCAGCAGCCATTCTCTTGATAATGTTCTCAATCTTTCAGGTTGACTATCTCGGGAGGTCTCTTTTAGGCCATTCTGGTTGAAATTTGTTCGCTTTCAGCATCCAATTTTCTGCAGTGACCATTTTTGAGGAGCTTCCAGAAAAAGGAACAAAGATTGATTTTCTACTGCTGCTTGCTTTGAAGCTAATACATGGTCATAAAATCCCATCCCAAAAATGATTTCTAGAACCTGAGTCTTCTCTCATACTAGCTGCAATTTATCCTCTCTGAGAAACAGCACTTCAACACTCCAAGAGATGAGGTGGGTACAGAAATATTTCTTTCTTCCCTAACATCGTCTAATGATAAGGGACCTATCTCCACAATAAGGTTTGGCTTGATTGCTTTGATCAAACATTCAGCATCCCGGGAAGACCTTATTGACAATCTCTTACCAGCCAGCGTGGAAACAACAGACAAATTATCAGGATCTTTCAAGGCAAATACATATTATTTTGGTGAAGTGGGCTGGAAGGGAACGCACATGGCTTTCTGAAACCTTCAAATCATCATCTTGCTGCTCCAAAATGGCCAGAAATTTCGAATTCCGTGTGATATCCACCAGCCCATATCCGACAACTTAATATCTCTAGACTTTAAAAGCTCTACATGCTCCTCAAATATGTCTAGTCCAAAACTGGGAATTACTAAAGTCTAGGTCATTCTGGCAATTCATTTCTAGACTGCCTTCTTTTAAAACTAAAGTTGCTTTTCTAAAAATTGAAAAAAAAAAGAAAAGAAAAGAAAAAAAACGTTAGAATCATAGCTCGAAGTTTATCGATTATAAACAAATTTACCCATGCCTCCACTTTCTTCTTTCAAACCCCTTAAAACACTTTTCTCAAAGGAAAATTACGATCAAAATTCCCAGTTAATATCTTATGAATGAAAATTCATATAAAAATATAAATCGACATAATCTTTTTCTTCTTTCGACTCCCAAAATATTTTTCTCAAAAGAAAATTAAGATCAAAATTCCCAGCTCATATCTTATGAATGCAAATTCTGATAAAAATATTTCCACGATCAATTTTCCGAAAGTTAGGATCAAAATTCCCGGTACATTTCTGAAGTACAAAATTTAGGATTACAAGTTTTGCAAATTATCTTTAGATTCTTCCTCAAAGTTTTAAATACTTTGAAATCAAAAGCATCAAAACCAAAGTCATTTCTCTTGGATTACAGTAGGATTAAATTTTTTCCAAATGAGCTCCCCAGTCTTCTTTCACAATCTATACCACTTTTAACCAGTCTATTTCTAATGTAGATTTTAAAATTTTCCCAGCACCCACAATTACTTCGTTTCAAATCCACGACATTTTTTATCTGAAATTTCCAGCTGGTTTTAATAAGTTAGCAACAAATTTTCTTGCCATTCACAGTTCTCTCAAAACCCAAATCAATTATTCGAAAAAACAAAAGAACATCAACATTACTGTTTGTCAATAAATAGCAGGATTATATTTTCCAAATACCATATGAGAGTAAATGGCTAAAGATTGGTTTCCTTAATTGGGCTGAATCTTTTCACTCAATTTTGTAGTTGGTAGGTTTATAATGACAAAGAAAAGGAATACAGGTTTTAACTTACTGTTTTCCCTGCATTGCTTTTTCATTCTCCATTTTCCTGCAATTTCTAGCCGTTATGCTGAGAAGTTATTTCAAAATGGTATGGACGGTGAGAGGTGATTCGTCAGCTTAGCTAACTTCAGAAATGCACGTATCTAAGTTAGAGCGATGTGTCAAATAGCTCATTTAAGATTAAATTTCAAATTGTTTGATAGTCACAAGAGATCAAGTTTCCACAATTCATAATCAAGAATCAATTTTTGTTTCAGGCTTTGATTTCTCTTCCTTGCTCTCTCTCATCCTGATGATCAACCATGGAGTGTGATCTGAGAAGTTGATGACAAAAACACAGACACAATCAAAGCCTGAAACAAAAATTGATTCATAATCACAAATGAGTTTTTTTTGAAATTTTTATCTTCTTAAAACTTAGATTTATAGTTTTATAAATTGTGAAAATTTTCAATATAATTTAGTTAAAAAAGTTTTATAGGACAGATTTGAGTGACTTAATAATTTAAAATATTTTTTTGGCATTTTTAAGGACATTTCTTCCTTCCATTTATTAAGTCTTTTTATAGTAGACCTTTTTTTCTTTTTTGGGCAATTTTTAAGGATATTTTTTTTTTCCATTTACTAAGTCTTTTTATAGTAGACCTATATTTTGCCAATTTTTTTTGTCATTTTTAAGGAGATTTCTTCCTTCCATTTACTAAGTCTTTTTATGAGTATTTCTTTATTAGTTATTAATAAATTGATAAATTAGAAGTTAGTATTTTAAATTATTTAGATTTTTTTAAAATTTTTTTTAATCAAAATTATTTAAAAATTATTTTTTACAGTTCTATTGGTTGTTTAAATATTATATTATAATTATATCCATTTTTTTAAATTTCTTATGAACATAATATAATACTTACTAATTAATTTATTCTTTATAATATTATAACAAGTGTGACCTAGTGGCTTTATAGTATTGTAATTATTGTTTTCTAAATACTAAAAGTATTTAAATATTAACGAATCAATGATTATTTAGTAAAGAGTTATAGAGTCACATGAAAAAAAATCTATGAATTAATTTTGGAGCATTATATCTATTAATCATATTTAAGTGATTTTTATTAGTCATTTAAAAAAAAAATAGTTCTAAGTTCTTCAACTCATTTTGTTAATTAGTTATTAATAAGTTGCTTTTGAACCAATTAAATACTAAAATTTTATGCTCTTCAAATATAATTTAATGTTTTTAAAGTGAACATGTTAAATATTTAACTTTAAAAATTGTGAAAATTATTTTTATTGAACATAATTGGTTAAGAAGTTTGAGGTGTTATGGGCGAAAAAAATAAGGTAAACTATTTTTTTACAATTTTTTTAAGAAAGATTTTTCACTTTTAATCATTTCATGAAAACTTTCTTGTTACTTTTACTAATATAATATTCTCATAATTTATGGATGTGCTTAATTTAAGTTTTATTTTATTATTTTATAGTGCGAATCCAAATATCTATAAAATAGTTAATTGATTTTTGTGAGATTTTTTTAATAAAAAAAAACAATTACATACATAAAAAATCATTCTTAAAAAGATGTATATAAAAATAAGTAACATCTATTTATTTTAGAAAGATTTAATTTAATGAAATGATTTACAAACAAAAAATGAGAAATCATTCTAAACAATGTTAAAAAAATAGTTTACCTCCTTTTGCCAATAACAACAACATTTTAGTCAATCATATGCACATGAAATAATTCTTGTAATTTGTAAAGTTAAATATTTTACAAGTTGACTTTACAAAATTGATTTTTTTTTTTTAAATATTGTTTTTGTTTGGTTGAAAACTAAATTATTAATAAGTAATTAACTATAAAAGCAAAACTCATTACAGTACTACTATGACTTTTCAAATGAAATTAAGTAAATAAATTAAGAGCGAAAGAGAGAAAGTGGGTAAATAATATTTACGAATTGAGAGCAAAGAAAGAGGATGCGGTAGAAAATAATTATAGGAGGGTATAAATAAAAAATCACAAGTAAGTCATTAAATTATAATGATTCTGAAGATGTGGACATTTTATCTAATGATTAGAATACAATTGAACATGAGTGGGAGATCATCTCAAGACTACAACGTGGAAAATTATGGATGTAATAGAAATAGATATGTTGGTAGAAGAGATGTTGATAGACAAACTCTATGGAGTGTTGAATATCAAGGAGAAGATTACACAAATAAAGCAATAATGGCTTATCATTACTAAATGATATAATGCCAAGTATATCATATAGAACCTTAGGAGCTAAGCAAAAAAAAATGATATGATTATTTCATATTAGTATCAAGATGAAAATTTCATGCCATCATGTATAATAATTCAAGGAATAGTTGGAACATGTAAATCATATCTAATTCATGTAATTCGTCAAGCTCTTCAAGATGCATCAACACCACAACATTCTCCCCTATTATTACTAGCACCAACTAGAGTTGCAATTTTTAATATTGGTGCATTGACAATTCATTCAACACTAAGAATTCCACTTACAAATTTTGTTGAATTAGAAGGTACAAGGCTCATAAGTTTCCAAGAAGAAACACAATATATAAAATACATATTGATTGATGAAATAAGCTTTATTGGACATTTGTTTTTAAAACATATTGATTCAAGACTACACCAAGCTTTTCTTGAAAAATAAAACGAGTTTTAGAGGAAGATCAATCATTTTAGTAGGAGATTTGGGATAATACGTCCTGTTAGTGACAAACCATCTTATGATAGTAATGTACATGCAAAATTATTATGGGAAGAATTAAGATAGTTGTTACTTTGGATAAGGTATTCAGACAAGAAAGTGAAGGTGAGGATCAATAAAGGTTTCACCAACTACTCACAAATATTAGAGATGTGCATCCAACAATTAATAACTAGAAATTATTGATGACAAGAACAACTGTTTCATTACATCAAACTGTTTGGGAAGAGTTTGATAACAATATTCATCTATTTTCAACAAATGATAATGCACATAACCATAACATGAAAAATTGTATTCATTAAGAAGACCGATAGCCCATAGCATTACAACTAAAGAAGGTAGTACTAATCTAGCGGGAGGTCAAAATGATTAATTGGATGCTGAATTACTAATTGCTAAGGATGCAAGGGTCATGTTAACCTCTAATTTGTGGGTAGGAGGCCTTGTAAATGGAGCTTTAGGATACATTCAAAATATCATATACAAACTTGGAAGTGCCCCACCAGATCCACCAACATATGTTATGGTTGAATTTGATAATTACTTTGGAATGCCATTTGAAGATACATCTCTAAATGTAATTCCAATTTCACCGATACAAAGGGGGTGCACAAGTCAATAGTCGTTATAGTTAGCTTGGGAACTAACAATCCACAAATCACAAGGATTGACAATTTCTAGGCAACAATTGATATAGGACCAAGAGAAAGAGCATAACATTTGTTGCTATATCACGTGTTAAGTCCTTGGATGGACTCAAAATCTCACCACCATTTTTATATGATCATTATGAAAAAAATGAAACTAGGGAAGTAACTCACCAAAAGGAGAGCTAAGGAAGAAATACTCAAACCTTGGAAAACAATAATTTTATGTATGTATACATTATTAGATATTATTCTTCTATTAAACTCTAATACCTTAGCATTGAAATTGTATTTTGGTTTAATATAAAATTTCCATTCTTTATCTTTTAATATGTTAATTGTGCATTTGAAAAATATGAAATGTTTCAAAAAAATTAATAGATGGGATTAATATGAAATGGCTCATTCATTATTTACAAAAAATAATGTACTTTATTCGAACACAAATAAAAGATGCTAAATTAATATTTTACATACCACACTTTGGATGCTACTAGCATAGATATCTTAAATACATCTATCTAAAAGATGTCAAGAGATATCAATCTTGAGGCACCTATCTATTCTCAATAACAATTTAAATATATGCACTTGAGATTGATATATCTTGACATCTTTTAGATGTATTTAAGATATATATACTAGTTTATTTATCTTTTAAAAAATCTTATGTAAATAATATATTTTAAAATTTTCATGTCTTTATATTTAAAATTAAATTAAAATTTTAACTATATAAAAATTAATAGTTTATATTATTTGTCTATAAAATTGTTGGCAAAGTAAAAATAAAAGTATATGTTTGTTTTGTTTTATATTTATATCTATTTTAAATATGTTGTTCATGTTTTGGTATTGTCATTGTTGAACACCTCTATGCATAATTAGAAATATTTATAAAGAAAATAATAATATTATTATCTACAAATTTAATAAATTATTTGATCTCATAAATATTATTAAAAATATTAATTTACTATTTTCTTTTATCTTATTATTATCTATAAATTTATAAATTATTTGATGTCATATATATTGGTAAGTGAATTTGGCCAAGGGGGTCATCCCATTAAACTTAGAGAAAAACAACAATAGTGAACATATTCTAAAGGAGGTCCACACACGAAAAATCCCACTATGGGTGTCATCTAATTACTATAGTTATATTGATGTTACATAGCATACTAAAGGGAGACCTTATACATTCAAAAGATTAAACACCTATCGATGTAGATCAATAACCAAGAATCCTTTTGGATTGTTGGTTATTGCAGCTCCCACACACAATCAACAAGAAAACAAGATTGTTAATGATAAAATTAACTATTTGAGAGCTCAAAACAAGTTCTCCAACACTGACAATGACAAGAAATTCATAACAAAATGCTAATTTTATTTATTAAACTCTCCAAGAGTTGGTAACAACAAATTTTTGAGCTAAACAATGCACAAGAAATCATCTATAGGCATGCTTATTGCCTTCAACCTCAAAATATTTGCAACAAGACACCTTGATGCAGGAGCATCCCGAGCAAACCAATGATCCACATCATCCCAAAAACATCTTGGCTTTGTTTCTTCCATTTTGGTTTGATTTTTTTGTTGAAATGCAATTTCAATCTCGATCCATGGTCATTCGAGGGTGAAGCAAGATGAACTTATTGTCATTTAATTGACAAAATATCATGTAACATTATATGTTTTTCTCTGAATTTGAAGTTCTATTTCTATTGAAATAACTTTCAATCTTGTTTGTAGAGGTTGATTATGGTGATCAAGAAACTGAAGGGACCATATACGCATGTCAAGAAGAATAGACAAGAATAATAAATAAGAATAAAAAAGAGATCAAGAGGAGGACACAACTAAGTAAGAAAATAAAAGAATGGAAGACGAAGAGAAGACAAATCGTGGAGAGGAGCTGGCATCATGGTTGTAGCCATATAATGAGAATTCCAATGCCCAAAGGTAGTGAGGACATTCCACGCAAGAGTGAGTGGCATAATAGAAAAGGAAAAAAGAGATAGCACACCATTTTGAAGAAAATATATGAATGCAAATTGGGCAGCGCTACACATGAGCCAAAAAGGTGCAAAAAAGAATTGCCTAGTAAGGAAAATAACTGCAGTTTGAAGTATACAGATGATGAGAAAGATAAGGAAGGGCCGTGGTTAAGGATCAAGGATTGTAGATGACAAGACAAGGAATGAGTAGATGAAATCGCATAAGGGAAGCAGGGGAAGACTAAATAAATAAACCAAAATTAATATGTGTCTAGAATGAGTATGACAGGTCGTGGCTAAGAGGATAGAAAAGAGAATGATAAAGCAAATAGAGGAGAAGAAAAGGAAGTACATAAAACTAAGAGGTTGTATCAAATAAAGGAAGGTAAATTTGTGAAGAAAAAATGCAGAGTGAAGACCAGATGGATACAAAGTTGAAATCCAAGGTTAGAGATAGAAAAAGAAACTTGATGAAATGCAAATTGCGTATAATATGTTTATAAAATTGGGTGCCATTAATAAAATTGAAGTGTAAATTTGAAATTGTGCGTTATTTGATTGATTTGGACAATTAATTTGACATTGGAAAATATGGAATTGAATTGACAAATGAAATTGTCATATTGAGTTGTTACTTAAATGTGAGACAAGGGGTTGCTAGTTTTCATTAATTGGTATTGAACTGAGAGATTTTCTTGTCTACATCAATTGGTATCAGAGCTACAAGTTTTGAGAATATAGGAAAACCATTGAATGTGAGACAACCTATGCCAGGACTTGCAGGTAGAGTAGAGGATAGAAGGCGGTGGAGAAGATCTCGTGTGAGGATTGTTGCAGGTAGAGAGAAGTTGATGCAAAAGAGTTCCTACAACTCTTAGCAACTTCAAACACACCACAATACTTCCAATGTTTAAATGAATTATCAACAACACACATATATGGATTTTATTGCTCAATCTCTCTTGTAATATATGGGAACCACAATCAAATTGTAAAGATTACAAATGCATCCATGAAGACTGAAGAAATATATTAAAATTCAAACCATATGATCTATTGCAAGCAACAAGATCATCTACAGGCATGCCTTTTCAATCCTCCAATTTCTTGCAATTCTTCCCTTCTTCACTTGCAACAATCTTCTGAAAATCACTATCACATAACACCAATGCATTCACCAAGTCATTTGCTATTGATTTTCACCTTCAACCTACAAAATCCAATTTGAAATCACTTCCAGGAAAATCCACGCCCTCCCTTGCAACTCTCCTAATTCAGGAACCAAAAATCAAACAAACAAAGTCTAAAATGAATTTCTCTACCACCACTAACTCCAACAAATGGAATCTTCTTCCTCCCACGCCCCTACCTAGAAAAATCATTTAATTTTCATCAATAAAAAATTATCAACTCCACAATGCATGCTTGCACACTTCTAAGAAGGTAGGCCTCCACTAGTCGGTACCATTATTCTCCCATTTCACAAATTTGAAATTCAAATTCAAAATGCCAAGTAAGCACCTCATGGACATCCCATTCCCACTTGAAACATTATGGAAAATTAAATAAAATTCAAATTTACACAACCTTCAAGAATCCCATGCCCAAATCTGATTTTTGGCAATTTAACAATTAAAATGCAATTTCTAGCAAGCTTCCCAATGCAACTTCCAAACCAAAATTGTCCAATTTATTAATTCTAATTTTTGAACAATAAAATCATTTAAATGCACCACAATATTAATCAAAACCATCACACTCCAAAATTGAATAAAATTTGTTGAGGCAAGATGGTTGGCAACCACAAATGCTCTTGCATCAGAAGCCCTGAGCAATTGAGAGCTAGGGAGGCATAAAAATAAGTGTGATTGCAGAGCATGACGTGAGAGTTGTGAAAGATTGCATCAGATGGGATGGGAATATTATTGAGGAAGAATCCCATGATATGGGATGGTTGGAGACAATATGAAAAGAGGAAGATTTTGAAGATGATGGCTGAAATAAATATGAGATTAGATAGGATGGAAGCGTGGCAGCATGAAGAATTTGTTGAGCACAATGAAGACCATCATAAGGTTGTAACATATAAGGAGAATGTGAAAGAGGATGCAAGTGCAACAGCAGTGGCTGAAGATGGTGAAGGTAAAGAAAGGAGTAGTGAAGAAATTGTAACTATTGATGAGATTATAGCTGTGGAAATTGAAGTTGCAGCGATGGAGTGCAAGGATTTTGCAACGAATGATGAAGATGAAGATGATTTATTGTTGAAAATAGAAGAAGAATGGATGGAAAAGATGAATGTTGCAGAAAAGAATGAAGAAAAGGATGTTTGGACATCGAAAGAGAAAGACGTAATCTATGAATATTTTGATTTTTGTTTGTGATTATTCTTCCACAATGAGAGTAGAAGAGGATGTTGTTGTAGAGGATAAAGTTGCAGTTATAGAGTTGTGTGTAGATGTTGCATGTTTGTGTGTAGAAATTGTAGAGGATGTTGCATATAAAACTTGGTGGAGGTGATCGGTTAGTGGTGGGATGGATCCCATGAATGAGGAGCAAAGAGGAGGAATAATTTGGCAGAGGAGGATGACACATGGTGGATGTAAATCCACAAGAGGAAAGAAGAAGGGGGAGAAACATTGTTGGAGGAAGATGGTGAGTGTTCCAACAAGATGTTGGAAAAAGAGAAAGAAGAACTAACTATGTGCACAAGACTCAACGATGGGGTTTGTTGCGGGTTGGTTGCAACTTGGAAGAGTAGTTCAACTACTCAACTCCACATTTGTGAGCCTATGCTCACAAATTTCCTACCCAATGTGTTTGATGCAGAAACATCCTAGGAAAACCAACGATCTGCATCATCCCAAAAACATCTTGTCTTAGTTTCTTCCATTTTGATTTTATTTTCTATTGAAATGTAATTTCAATCTTGATCCATGGTCATTTGAGGGGGAAGTAAGATGACATTATTGTCATTTAATTAACAAAAAATCATGTAATGTTATATGTTTTGCTCTGAATTTGAAGTTCTATGTCTATTGAAATAACTTTCAATCTTGTTTTCGGAGGTTAATTATGGTGATCAAGAAACTGAAGGGACCATATACGCATTTCAAGAAGAATAGTTAAGAATAATAAATAAGAATAAAAAAAGTGATTAAGAGGAGGCGACAACTGAGTATGAAAATAAAATAATGGGAGACAAAACATCGTAGCCAAGGGAAAATGTGGAGGGATGCATTGGAGTTAAAGAGAATCAGGTGCAAGACTATGATGACCATGGAACTAGGAAGAAAAAATAAATAAGACAAATCATGGAGAGGAGTTGGCACCATGATTGCAACCATATAATGAAAATTCCAGTTCCCAAAGGTAGTAAGGAAATGCCATGCAAGAGTGAGGGGCACAACAAAAAAGGAAAAAGAGATAGCGCTCCATTCTAAAGAAAATATATGAAATGTAAATTGGGCCGCACCACAGATGAGCCAGAAAGGTGCAGAAAGAATTGCCTCGTAAGGAAAATAATTGCAATTTGAAGTTACAAATGATGAGAAAGATAAGGAAGGGTCGTGGTTAGGGATCAAGGTTTGTACATGACAAGACAAGGAATGAGTAGATGAGATCGCATAGGGAAGCAGGGGAAGACTAAATAAATAAACCAAAATTAATATGTGTCTAGAATGAATATGGCAGGTTGTGGCTAAGAGGAAAAAAAAGAGAATGATAAAGAAAATAGAGGATAAGAAAATGAAGTGCAAAAAAAAAGATGTATCAAACAAAAGGAAGGTAAATTTGTGAAGAAAAATTGCAGAGTAAAGACCAGATGGATACAGAGTCGAAATCCAAGGTTAGAGATAGAAAAAGAAAAGATGAAACACAAATTGCATAATATGTTTGCAAACTTGGGTGTTATCAATAAAATTGAAGTGTAAATTCAAAATTGTGTGTTATTTTGATTGATTTGGATAATTAATTTTCCATTGGAAAGTTTGGAATTGAATCTCAACTGAAAAATGAAATTGTCATATTGAGTTATTGCTCGACTGCGAGACAAGGGGTTACTGGGTTTCATTAATTGGAATTGAACTAGGAGATTTTCCTTTCCACATCACACCTCCAATCAATTACATCAACAACAAAACAACCTCCAATTCCTCCTATTTCACTCCTGGGTGTTCCCTAATTGAATCCATAGGTAAATATTTTTTAGAACTTGTGTTTTTCCTCTATTTCCTTCTTTTGGACTCCTCTTCTCTGCTAGGCATGGGTTTTTCTAGACTTCCAAGTTGCATTACTACCTTCTTTTTCCTTTTGGGTGTTGGAAAACTCCCCTCTTCAAATTTTATTGGAAAAAAATTAATTCATTTTCCTAATTTGCTTCCTCACAATCCTACTCCACTACTTCCTTTCCTAGGAACCAAGATTCTTCCACAATCAATTCAATGCTAAATTTTAAATGTGCAGAGGAGTTACAACATGCCAAGAATGACCTTCTCTTTTCTGGGTGTGGGATTTTTGTAACTCCCAAGATTCAATGAATTACCATTTTCTAGAACCTCCAATTTCAATTTGAATTAAATTCAAATTCAACCAGGATGACTTCAATTTCGAGGAGTTTGAAATAAAATGAAATTCATGCTTGCAAGACACCCAACAAGCCAAAACAAAAATTCAAGGAAATAAAAATTAAATATTTTTGGTATGCATGATTTCCTGTGCACCTAGATGCTCCTGCATCAAACAACTTAGGTAAGAAACAATGTTTCATGAGAGAGGGCTCATGGACATTCATCTAAGTTTGGGATTACAAGCCTCTAAATCTCTGAAGCTACAACCCATGTTGACTCTTCCATCTTCTTTCCTTTCCATTTGATTAAATACTCCTTGTATTCTTTTCCCAGTGTCTTCCTAATCGTTTTTGAATCCACCACTTTATCAATTTATTTTTTCTCATTCTTTGGTATCTATTGAACCCATTGATTTGAGTGTTGAATATCAGAAACAAAATCCTCGTTTCCACTAGTATCTCCTTCATGAGAATGGTATAAATCAATCACATTGAAAATTGGTAAAGTATCAAATTCTTGCTTTCTCCCTTTTAAATCAGCATGCCCTTTGTACCTCTTGGTGCTTGTTTCTAACTTCTCCTTCATGAAACTAGATTTCTAAGGTTAACCAACAACTTCTCTTCCTTGGTTGTCGGGTTGAGAGTCCTCTTCGGATGAGGAGGAGTGGAACGAAGATGAGGAGGATGTTTCTCCTACAGCTGCGACTACATCTTTGAAGAAGAGGAAGGTGGTTGGTGCTAAGTGCAATAGGACTGCTAAGCGGCTAGCCCTTTCTAAGAGTGAGGACATGGAGGTGGGGTCGAATGATTATTCTCCCAAATTTGTGGAGGTGGCTGTTGGTAAATATGATGTTGGTGGTGGTCTTGAGGTGGGGACACAGGATAATGCTGTGGGTTTGGTTGACAAACCGAGGAGGCTGTTGAAGCATATTGCGAACTTGAAGAACAAGGCCTCCAAGGTTTCGACTAAGGACCCCAATGTGGCTAGTGAGGATAAGGATTTTGGAGATAAGAGGGCAGCCATTGAGGATTCTCCCATGCAGGAATTTCCCAAGGAGGAACAGGACAAGGAGATTAGGGGTCTGGATGAGGAGGATGCGGAAAAGAAAAAAGCCAAACAGAAGCCCTTGAAGGTAAATCCTCTTTCCAAGGACTTCTCTTACCTTGACGACGATGCTACTTCCATGTATGAATTACTGGATATGGCTAGAGCTGGGGCCACTGGTACCTTTAAATTAGCTAAATGGACTCTGCAGGAGTTCAATAAGAATAATATTAAAATTAGAGGTTTGAAGGAAAATATGAAGAATGTTCTGAAGGGTTGGGTGCCATACATTCTTATAGACAGAATGGTGGACCTTGAAGGTTCCTATCATGACTTTAAGTCTCTGTGTGATGAAATATTGATGGATCTGGAAGCCAAGGTTTTAGGTATAAATGCAGATATCAAAAAATTAATGCAGGTGTGCCATATCTCTGTGAAGAACAACAAAGACTCCTTGGAAGTCCTTTTTAGGAAAATAAGTGAGTTCAGGTAGGATCAAGTTTATTTCTCTGAGCTTATGGAGAAAGAGCATGCGACCAAGGGAAAAGGTAAAAAAGATGCTAAGGACGATGACAAAGGACCAGTTGGCAGAAGATCGGTTGATTGGAAGAACTCATTTGATGCTGAGAAGAAGGAGCTGTTGGATATGGTTGAAAGGAATAGGAACTAGCAGATTGAGGTGGCCAACACTCTGAGTGGCTTGAACTAGTGTCTGGTCTTTTTCTTTGTTGCTTTCTGTTTCCTGCTAGGTGTAGGTTTCTTTTAGGTTGTTTTGCTATTTTGTGGTTGTTGGGTGCTGTTGGTAGTTGATTGTCTTACTTTTAGTGTAGCACCCGCCCGGTTGTGTTTTTTGGCTATTGAGTTGCTACTGGTGGTCTTTTTAAATTTTTTTCTTGCAACATTTTGTATCTTTTGTTGTAAAGGGTTTCGGGTCCCTTCAAAACCTGCTTTTCCCTTATAATCAAAACAACTTCTCTTCCTTTAACTTTTGTAAAATATCTCACTGTGCTTTATTATTCAAAATATCACCAAATTCTTGCAACATATCTTTGAGATCAGCATGGGTGTTTCTTGCTCCTCTTTTGTTGTCTCAACTTCCTTGGGACTAGGAATAGATGCATAACATATTTCTTTCTTTTTTACTTCTTTCAAGAATTACTTTCTCGAGAGTACAAATACTTGTGTATTGTTGCCCTCTTCCTTTTGTCAGTCCTTCAATGGATTCATAACATACCTTTTCTTGTCCTTGATTATAGTGTAAGTGTTTGCTTCACCATCATGCATGGCCTTTCAATCATATTTCCATGGCCTACATTAGAGGATATGGCAAGCATCCATGGGCATCACATCCATATTACTTCATCTCTATAATTACCAATCTGAAAACTCACCAAGCATTTCCCACTTACGAAGAGTTTTGCAACCAAGTAACCTTGTATGGATTTAGGTTCCTTGTTTTCTCCAATTTCAGCTTCTCAACCATCTCTTGTGACACCAAATTATCTGTGCTACTTTTGTCCAAAATTATGGTGCAACACCTTCCTTGGTATGTACAAATTGTCTTGAATAAACTTCTTCTTTGTACTGATTCCTACTACTCCTTTGGTTTCAGGAGCACTCTCTTTAACATAAGAATTTTTCCATCTTTTGGGTCTATTT
>VDFB02137259.1:0-23624 GCA_007258455.2 Sequoia sempervirens | reverse complement strand
AAAATTGTTAAAAATGGGGTTGTGCCCCACGGTGGGCGCCATTTTATGTGTGTGTGAAATGTGGGAGAGTTAGTAAATCAACACAAACACCAATGAGACGTATTACATGAAATATTTGAATCAAATAACTACTCTATTTGTAGCAAAACAAATCTTTAAAAATGTTTCATTGTTCTCTAATCTCAAGGATTTATTAAACCATTTGGCTCTTATATTTTGTATATGCACTATGGTTGTTAAAATGACAACTTGAGAAACGAGATGCTATTCAACATGCGAGCCAATTAAGTTCCTATATGAAATCTATGTGATGAAAGCTATGATGCTATGATAATGGAGATTATGATGAATGGATAATGTTGCTAAACTATGTGATACAAATGTTGGGATACGAAATTAAAATGATTTTTCATATGCTCAAATGATTAGTGATATGATAATCTAAAATGCAACTATAAAGCAAAACATGATTTAAAATGCAACTATAAAGCAAAACATGATTCTACAATGCTAACTATCAAGCTAAATATGATTCTATATGCAACTACAAAGCAAAACATGATTCTAACTATAGACTCCAAATGCTCCAATGCTCCAAAGCTATTCCTGCATGATAACTCTACTCGAATGTGGGATGCCAAATACTATAGAAAAGGTTTGTATTTATAGGATTTTCAAAGCATCTTGTGATGTGGCAGTGATCAACGGTCCAAATTCAAACAAGAGGGATGAACAGTGGAGATGCAGAGGATCAAGAAGAATGTTCCCTTGACCAAAGACAACATGCCAAATGGATGAAGGAATCCCTTGACCAAAGACAACATGCCAAATGGATGGAGTAATAAAGTGTGTGAGAAAATGACCATGTGTTTGAAAGTTTGTTGAAGAAGTGTGTGAGGAATAAGCCATGTGTTTGAAAATTTGTTGAAGATAATTATAATTTAAAAATGAGAATTATGTAATTTCATGTGACCTTGGTGAGGTGGCATGAAAAGTTGTAGACATGTGCTTGAATTCCAAATTTGGGATTAGTGAAAATTAATTAAATAAAACAAATTATAGAAATTTGTTTATCTAATTAAATTAGAGGAATGTGATTTTAGATTTGGAGAATTAGAAGATATGAACTATATAAATAAATTGAGAATTTATTTATAAGTAGATGAAATATTAATTAAATAAATAGTATTTAATTAATTAAATGTCTTGACCGATTTTAGGTTTATACAGTTGTCATGAACTTATACATGGAAGTTGGGAAGAACACAATTAAAAATGATTATATAATGTTTAGATTATTTTAATGTGTTGAGATGATGGAATGGAGAATAAATTATAGACCGGTGCCTATATCCAGTGGGCATAGAGTATTATATTTATATAAACCATGCAACAATTGAAACAAAATGGGATATCTTAATCAAGATATACCTGAATACTATATTTAATCAAATACATATAAAATAGGTTCTACACTGGCACATGAATAAATAATAGAAGTTGCAAAAAATTATATGAGTATATTTAGTAATCCAAAAAAAAAATAGTGTATTTCTTTATTGATCTTGATAATATGCATTACAAAAATATTTGGAATGATCTTATGATATTTTCATAACCAACTAATCAAAAACCATTAAGACAATTTATACAAAAATAACTAGAGACACTCAAACAAGGTTGCACCTATTAGTTACACTCATTCTTCAAAGTTATAGTGATTCTATTATATATTTTAGATAAACCTATATCAATATAATCTCAAAATTACACTACCCAAAATTGGAAAATGAAAACCTAGGGTTTCCTATAATATCTTTTTTTTTGCTTTGTAATTGACATTTTATCTATTTTTTCACCATATCAAATGGTTTATAACTGAGTATTTTATTGCTCCCAAGAGATATGCTAAGATCTACAATAAATGCCCAAACCCACAAAATAATACATTTCAGAAGATACCCACGCCTATTTGGTGTCATTTTTCCCAACTCACATTATAAATTATGTTGTAAATCTACCAATATATGCTAGAAAAATGTGTGATGATTTTCCTCTTTGATTTTTAGATGTGCACATCATTAATAAGATTAACTGTTCTTGAGTGTAAGCCAATAAAGTACTTGTTAAGTTTGTTGGAATAGTGATCAAGCTTCACTTCCTATATTCAAAATATTATTTATGTTTTCATCCCTTTTAATCATTAGAAATATGTGAATATGTGACCATTCTAGTGAATAATTAGTTTTAGACGAGGAAATCTAATCTGGAAGGTCACCACATCAAATTAGGTCATTAATGGCATTCTAGATGTGTAGGAGGTAGGTGTTTTTGAATAGTAAGAAACATAAGAGTTTCATAATTTAGAGGTTTGGATAACCCATACCTCATGCCTTAAGTTGGGGTGTTAAGGATTAGGGGTGACGAGGAACTCATACCATTAAGGTATGTGGAATAGGGGAAGCCTAAATGAGCAAATCTAAAAAGATAAAAGAGTGTCAAAATATCAAGAATTGACAGTCGGGCATGGCTTATGGAAGGTACCTAGGGAGAGGGAAGGCTCAAAATATTCTCTAAAAGAGTACTCAATAAAAAAAATTAGTATTTGGGGGGTTGGAGTTGGTAGAGAAGGCATGACATGAAGGGAAAGTCTAAAGCTCTAAAAAATATACTTAGGGAAATTTTCAAGGGAAAGGAATTGGGATGTAAAGTATGTTTTGGGAAGGGTACTTGAGTAGAAGGAATCTTGCAACTCTAAATATAAAAGAACACTTAGAAAAAACATTCAGTTGGGAGTTAAGAGTTGGGTGTGTTGGAAATTTACAACCATTTAAAGACAATTTCCACATAACCCAAAGAGAAATCTATGCAACTAAGTATTCATAATCCACATGCAAGAGAATAGACAACATACCCATGAAAATATGACACAAGATATACCCTAGGAAAACCCTCAAGAGGGAAAAAACCTAGCCTCCAAAAGCATCCATCTCTCATGTATTATTCAGTAATAAAGATTACAATACATCTTCAGAGTCTCCATGAACAATATCAAAGCAACAAGCCCTCTCCAAGAAATCCATGTGAACAAGCATGAAACCACACATCCCATGCCATGTTTCAAACCCTCACAAATGCTACCTAGAGCTAACCTACCAATTTGACCATCTTAAACAACTACCTTTGTGGTTGCTTTTATAAAAGAAAGCTCCCACAAAACCACCAAGTGGAATTACACAAAACTATGTGACTAAAACCATGAGATTACAAACCCATGTCCCCATATTTAATATTGGTTACTTTATTTATTTATTTTCCCCAATATTAAATAATTACATTTTAGCAACTTAACTTATGTCCCAATGTTACATGCAACATAAAGTGGCCCCAAGAATAATTACATTAAATATATTATACAAGGTGTACAACACACCTTTTCCTAACTTTCTTCCACTTGTATACATTGCATAAGGGGAACAAGTAACCTCAAAACATGATTCAAATGAACAATCCATATAGCCACATATACCATCATGGAATCAAAATGCTCTATGTGCTCCATCAAGATACCTACAACAAGAATCAAAGTGACCACCATCCCAAGCATGAATGCTCTCATCCTCCATCATGCCAATGCACAAAGATAAGAATCCATCCAATAAAGAAGCCACATAATCTGTCACAATGAAGCATAAGTCCTACTCAACTAATATCCCAAACACAAACACTCAATCCAAAGGTATCAATATGTGCCCATAGCTGTCAAGATACACAAACCCATAGCTGAAATAACACCCACAACAAGTGCCAATACATCCAACTATCCATACCTCCAAGGCATACAAAACATAGTAAACTCATGCCATAAACATATACACCCATAAACTACAATTATAAACTCCATGTGCAAAACCTGTCAAAGAATGACATACACATCCAAGAGCTCCCACTGCATGGGTAATGAAAATCTGAAAAAAATATCAAGGCATAACAAGTCTACCAATAGCATCATATAGAAAGTGTAAACTACATAATGTAGAACCAAGGAATTATCCACAATGATATGAAAACTTGTAAATCAATAACATGTAAGAACAACTCTCACCACAAGTCTCCATAGCTCTCCCAAGTTCTCCACACCCAACAAAGGAAAAAGATAAAGGAACCTCGATGTCATCACCCAAGAACATAAGTGAAAACACATGACCACAAGCTAGTGATCACAATATCTCCAACCAAACCTCAAACCAATTTAATGTGAAACCAAACATCTAGGAAGATAACCAAGACCAAAGAGAGAAACTTTGCACATCATATACCTGTAGAAAAATCTCCTACATACACCTCTAAATGCCAACTATGTCAAGTATGATCTCCTCCACAACACCCCAAAAGAAAATCAAGACAACACCCAACCGTTCAATCAGCAATATCAAACATAACATATGCATCATGTAATCAACATGGATGTAAGCCTCTCTAACCAAAGAAGATCAAACTAAATCCATTCCCAATGAAGGAAATAAGCCCAATAAATCTCCTAAACTCAACATCAATGAATGTAATCATAATGCATAAGGAGATAATCATGCCAACACTCCTCAAATGAACCCTTCAAAACCATATATCCATAGCTCAAGATCCAAATGCATGAGAAGATAAAGCATAAAACATAAAGCACTTGAACGTAACAATGGGCAATACCTCTCAAGTGAAACCACCGTGTAGACCAAGAGTGGGGAATGAGAATGCTCCTCCAAGACATCCAAGTCATCATGACTCATCCAAGAACACTCTCCTCATAGGTCCATGTTGAACTCACGTCCAACCAAGGTGTAGGCTCCTCAAACTTCCTACTGAAATCTCATCAAGAGTAACCATCTCAACACATGTCTCTAATCATAAGAGAACTCAATCCTTGCCTATGTATCCAAGTATCCATGAGTACCTGTAACCAACCAATCCATTCCAAACTCCAAATGTAACATAATTCCATCATGAAGTAATCAAGCAAATGATCAATGTACCCAATACCAAGATAACAACACAAGATCAATGTCAAAGCTCCAATCATGAATCAAGAGCATAAACATGACAACATGATCTAACCATATCCTACTAGGATATCTCATACAACAATGCATACATCCTAGTCTTAAGAGAACAAGTACCATGCCAAAATAAAGAGTAAACCATGACATAATACCATAACACCCTAAACCAAGAATCAACATATATAATCAATATGAATAAAACCATCCCCTATCAATGAAACCAAAGATTCCAATGAACCATCACTGCATAAAAGTAGAATCCAAGAGTCCATCCATGACACCAACAATCATTGCAGAAGACCATCCACCATCAAATGGTGAATCCACATCACTGCCAACAACTCCCACTGAACTGTGATACCGAGTCACACATGACATCGTGACAACCATCCTCTACATGAAGATCATCTAGGTCTACACACACAACTGAATTGTCAATAATATAACAAGTAGAACCAAAATCTCCAAGCTAAGAAGATACCTACAACCGCAAAACCATCATAAATGTATCCAATCACCGACAATCCATCACTGTCAAAAAGCTCCCACTAAAAAGTGTAACCAAGCTATCCATGACATCATGATAAACCACATGCTACAAGTCCCAAAACAACTATCCAGGTATTATAAGAAACATCCATCCTCTCATCTCTAAGCACACATACCAATGTACAAATGACCAAGAACAAGGCCAACTGTCAAAGTCTGCAATAACAAGGAATCAAACTTGGTGAATAAAGATAATCCACAACCAAGTCATCCCACTGCAAGTAAACAGGTAGCTAATCCACAACCTACATGACTTGTAGATCCAATCACTGAAACATGCAAACTCATCATCACATCAGTAAACTTCAAACTGAGATATCTAAGAGAATAACCATATAGACCAAATGACTCAAACACCAAATCAACCTCTGATATGATTTTCCAAACATGTCCATATTCAAGTACCATAGTTAAGGAACCAAACACACCACCAACACACTACCAACAATGAACTTGCATAAACAATCATGTCATGCCAAAGTCTCTAATGCACAAGAAACATCCATGACAACATGATCACCACCAAATGTACCAACTACTCAACCCAAACGTGTCCACATATCTGCATAATCAAAGTCAACTACATAGGTCTCATATCATGATTGTACCTGGTAATACCATCTCACCTCCTCAACATGACAACAAAACCAACAAACCAAGTGACTAAAACAAGACACCAAAACTAAACATGCATCAATACTAAAATATCAATGGGCAAAGACAACCCATGTCCAAGTCATAAATGCAACATGTAAGTATAGACCGCCTACAATGCTACACAACTTGTAGATACATCAATGAAGCATACAAATCCAACCATGTATTGATAAACATGTCAAATGAGAGAATAATATGAGATGTGCAACTGAGCATACAATGAATCAAACATCAAATCTCCAAGATCTGATCATCCATAAACTCATAGTATCACCATAGTCAAAGTAACCCATAAACAACTTAGATAAAGAAAACAACAAATAAACCATGCCAAAATAACTCCAAACCTAATCCATTGTGTAGTGCTCTCAACAATCTTTCCATTGACTATTCAAAGTCCAAAATCTGACTTTGTATGCACCCGATATCACCTCTCAAAACTCAAAACAAACACCTGACTTACAGCTAGCAAAACACTATCAAAAATGTAAAATACCATAAAATTATTGTCACCACAACGTAGAGCACAGAGTCAGCTTTCCAACGAGTCCAAAAAGTCAAAAATCGAAGCACCTGGGCGAAAGTTATGCCCCTCGAAAGAAAAAGTCTAGTTTACACCTAAGGCAAAAAAAAATTTAGCCAGCCTTGGTAGCTGGGCGGTGGCCCCACCCGGGCGGCGCCACCCACTTGGTGGTGGACCCAAAAAATTATCAAAATTCGTTTGATTTCCAAACATTAAAAAAATTAAGGGGCCCCTTTAGTAATTCATGGCGGATTTAAATGGGAGATTTACAATAATAAAAAAATTGTTTTAAAAGACCTTTTAAAAGGTCATCGTCGACGATTTTTCATTGGGCCTACCGACCGGCGGCCCAGGGCCACGCCGACCAGCTAGCTGACAGCGGGTACTGTAGGTACCCACTGTCAACGGCCAGCAGGATGCTACCTGCTACAGGGTACAAAGCGGTGGTGGGGGAGGGGGTCTAACCCCCCAAATATATATATATATATATATATATATATATATATATATATATATATATATATATATATATATATATATAAAAGTTTTCAATAAAACTTTTCAATTGGCCCCCCTTTACTTTTTGATTTTATTTATTTATTTATATTTTGCAAGGCGATTTTTTTTTTTATAGTGATGGATTTAAAAAAAGATGTCCGTACAACTTGTGAAATGGGGATTTTATAAAAAAAATTGTGTTTTTTTAAACTTCTCCAAAATAGGTCGAGTTATATATCAAAATTCGTCTCTCGGCCAACCCAGATCCAATTATGAGGTCTATTTTATTCTAGGAGGTCATCTATAAATTTTCCCCCACAAAACCCCCACTTGAATGCAAAACCAAGAAACCAATTTCACCCAAAATTTCTCACACCTCAAATCCACAAACAACCCATCAAAACAACAAACCCAAAACCCTCAGATCTGAAATGAAACACTTGCAAAACCCTCATATCTTTCCATTCCTTTCATTCTCTTATGCAATGCCTAGATTTAAACTCAAACAAGATTTTTTTCAACTAAGGGTTATACAACCACAACCATGGCTTTGATACCACTTGTTGGAAACTTACAACCATTTAAAGACAATTTACACATAACCCAAGGAGAAATCTATGCAACTAAGTATTCAGAATCCACATGCAAGAGAATAAACAACATACCCATGAAAATATGACACAAGATATACCCTAGGAAAACCCTCAAGAGGGAAAAAATCCAGCCTCCAAAAGCATCCATCTCTCATGTATTATTCCGTAATAAAGATTACAATACATCTTCAGAGTCTCCATGAACACCATCAAAGCAACAAGCCATCTCCAAGCAATCCATGTGAACAAGCATGCAACAACACATCCGATGCCATGTTTCAAACCCTCACAAATGCTAACCAAAGCTAACCTACCAATTTGACCATCTTAAACAACTACCTTTGTGATTGTTTTTATAGAAGCAAGTTCCCACAAAAACACCAAGTGGTATTACACAAAACTATGTGACTAAAACCATGAGATTACAAAACCATGTCCCCATATTTAATATTGGGTACTTTATTTATTTGTTTTCCCCATTATTAAATAATTACATTTTAGCAACTTAACTTATGTCCCAAGGTTACATGCGACATAAAGTAGCCCCAAGAATAATTACATTAAATATATTATGCAAGGTGTACAACACACCTTTTCCTAACAGGGTGAAGTACCAAAGTGGTATTTGAGTATGAGATGGTCTAAAATTTAAAAGAATTTTCAAAATTTATAATTGCAAAGGACTGAAAGGTTGCGGTGAGTCGAAAAAGGTATGCTAGAAAGTGGAAGTCTGACAAGTCAATAAGGATAAAGGGAAAAGGTTGGGATGGGTGGAGTGGCATAATAAAATGTATAATCTAAAACTCTAAATTCCTTCACATACTTAGGAAATGACCCAAATAGATCTAACACAATTTTTTTTTATTTCATTGGCAACCTTCGACACAAAGTGAGAACATAGGGGATGTCACTTGAGGAAACACTTAGAAAAGTTTGACTCATGGAAAAATCACTTAGAATTGTCTCATAACAATTGTAAATGGTGGCCTAACACAAGGAAATACACACAACATAGGGGGAGAATAGGAAAAGTAGAGATGAACAAAGGAGTTGCCAACAACATTGTCCTATTATTTTATTTTCTAGATTCATGGAATAATTTGGTGATAGCCATTGGAAGTAATACTTCATTTTTTATGCTTGATGAGGTAGTGGATTCTCTTGTTTTGGAGGATATGAGGCAAGGGTATTTTGGATCTTGTAAGGAAACGGTTGTTATTTGTGGATGGTTGAAGGAAAAAAGGAAAGAAGGACAAGAAAAAAGATAAGAGTAGATTTAAGTCTCCTAAAAAATCTAAGGTAAAATGTTGGAACTATAATAAGAAAGGTGACATGAAAAAGGTCTAAAAGGAGATAAGAAAGAAAATAATGTGTTACATGATGATTAATATTATGACTTTATCATATGATGAATTAGATACATTTATTACAACCCATACCACACATGCATGTGAAGATGCATGGATGATTGACTCTGGCGCCTCTTTTTCAGATGAATCCTAATAGAGAGTTGCTTTCTAACTATGAGAATTTTGGTGGTGGAAATGTCTACCTTGGTGAAAAATATTTTTTTAGTATTGTTGGGCACAATCGAGTCAAAATTAAATTCTCAAATGGGAGGATCAAAGATGTTTTAAGAATTCTTCATGTCCAGGGTTTGACACAAAACTTGTTATATTTTAGTAAAATGGATGATGCAAGTGTGTAAGTAGTTTCAATAGTGGCGAATGTAAGATGGTTCATGGAGCTGTGGTGTTGGAAATGGAGTTCAAGTTGGAACTATTTTTTGACTTGGTGTTAGCACTTACATTCAGTGTAATAGTTTAGTAGTACTTGCAATATATGAACCTACAAATTGGTATCTACATTATATACATCTAAAAGATAAATACTTATAGCTCTTGGATTGGAAACACCTAGAATTGTAGGAAAGACACTTATGACAAAGAAACTTGCAATAAGGGAACTTTTAACACCTAGAAATACTATGTTGGTTCCTAAAAGTTGTATCTCAAAGAGAAAGCTACTTGTTAAGAAGAATATGTTATGGCATGGGTGCATGGGTCACAGAAGTGAGAAGGGTCTTAAAATTGAAAAATTAAAATCTTGTTGAGGGTTTTTTTTTAATTTTTATCTTGAATTTGATTGTTGTGAATATTATATTCATGGTAAATATGATTGTATTTAGTTTTACTCAAGCTCACATAAGTCTCATGGGATTTTGGATCTTATTTATAATGATGTTTTTGGTCCTATAGGATGTGCCTTTATTGGAAAAATCTCTATATTATGTATCCTATTTTAATTATTTCCTTAGGAAGACTTGGGTATATTTTTTTAGGCACATATTTAAGGTAATTAATAGTTCAATGAGTTTAGGGATCTTGTGGAAAGACAAACAAGAAGAAACATCAAGGTGTTGAGAATAAACAATGGTGGAGAATATTATTTGATTGAGTTTGGTAGGTTCAACAAAGAGCATGTTATTGTATGGCATAAGACAACTCCATTACCCATAAGAAAAGTGGAGTTATAGAGAGGATGAACAATCCATTGATGGAGAGGGATATGAGTATGTTTAGTGGAGCTTGTTTGAAGCATAAATTTTGGAGAGTGGTAGTTAGCACCACATGCTACTTGGTTAAAAAGTTTCTTACATTAAAACTTGTGGATAAAACCCCTAAGAGGTTTGGATAGGTAAAAACACCTCATTTAAGCTTTGAATTTTTGGTTGTGAAGAACATTCTCATGAGCCTAAGAAGATGTGGCCAAATTTTGATTATAAGGCAATAAAGTGTATTTTCATTGACTACAAGGATAGTATAAAAGGTTACAAGATTTGGGATCCTATGATTGAGAAGGAATTGTATAGTCAAAATGTGATATTTAGTGAGATCATGCATTCTCTTTCAGTTGAGAAACTATATGGGAATGCGAATTATATAGTGTAGTTAAAACCAAAGATAAAGATAATTTCTCTTAAGGATGAACTAGAGGTTCAAGATAGACTTGATGAGGAGGATAATATATAGAGATCATAGAGTTCAAACGAGTAAGAATCCCCACCTTAGCTTCTAAGGTTGTTCTGTTGGTAAAGGAAGCAATTAGAGAGGTATAGTTCACCTTATTTTATATGTATTTTTTCTTTGATTACTAGCACTAATGAACCTTGAAATGTTACCAAGGAAATGAAGATGGATGATAATGAGTCATGAAAGTTAGTCATGGATGATGAGATGGTTTCATTAAAGAAAAATGATATTTGGGAAGAAATCTATTGATTATAAATGAGTCTTTAAGAATAAATTTAATTTATATGATAGTTTCGAAAATTATAATATTGATTGTGAGAGGATATCCTTTAAGTTGAGAAAATTGATTACAATGAGATTCTTTCTCTAGAGTACCAAAACATGGACATGAATATAGAATAGAATAGAAGACTTTTAATGTCCACAAGACCAAACAGAAGGCCTATGGGATAGTGACCCCTACTATTTTAGCATTGTGAAGTGTTGTTCTTCTGCCATTAAGTTTGATAATGAGTTCTCCCATTCTGCCCAGCCATTCCATGCTAAATAAATCTTGAAAATTTGCAGCTGTTAACCCACTTGTGTAGCTTCCTCTAATGTCACTGTAAGCTTTACAATCTAGGATAAAATGTTTTTTAGTTTCCACTTGCCCATCTTCACAAAAGATACAAACCTTCTCTTCCCAAACTTCTTTTGGCCTTTTCCATCTCCACGTTTCACACCGAAGATGATGTGAGTTAGTCCTCAATTGTGCAATGAGAATCTTTGATTTCCACGAAATATTTGCCTCTATATATGCTTTTTGTTGATGGTCCAAATTGGGATTAAATTCTTCTACATAATATTTTTTCTTTCTCCCAACCGCTTTTGTCCACATAGCCTTGCGAAATTTTTCAACCACATATAACTTTAATTCCTTGCTATTATTAGAGCACTCGCTGAAATGAATGTTCCACTTGTTCATCCACTTACAATTTTGTTTCATCCATGCTTTTTTTAGAGGTGTATTTTTCTCGGCCTTAGGACACCTCTAAAAACAACATTTGGCCATCGATGAGCTTCCATCAGCTCAACCTTTTTCAAATATCTCAAAAGACTCACCATATGAACATGAACACCAAAACCAGCGAAGCGAAAATTCAACCAAGGAAAGTGCCCGTGAAACCCGTGAAAAACGACCAAAAGCGTTTGAACAGCTGAAAATGTCGATCTTTATTGTGGCAATGTATATCCTTTCATGTTTAAAAAGGTCTTTTAATGCAAAATTTTGACTGTCTGCCACAGGGAGGCTTGAAAAGCACGTGGAGCAACGCGAACGGTACCTGCTTTCAACCTTTAATGACTGTCAATGCCGAGCCCACGTCACAGACCATCCCTCCTGTGGCACGAAAATGACCACTGAACCGATCAAATTTGTTTGTATGCCCTTTATGTCAAACCCAGTAGCTGTAAGCCCATCTGGCATCTTAATGGCCAAAATTTTACAGATAAGGTTACGACAATGTCGTATTTATGTTGCCTGTGAGAAGGGGTTGCACTGTGCTTACTTTTTCCTCCAGACAAAAATTGCAACAGTGCAGTCAAGTCATTAATGTTACATGGAAGTCTTGTGCTGGATAAGAATATGTAGTTGATTGTCATAACACACGGGGAATCCGACTTCAGCTGTAAAAACACAGAGTCGGTCTACTTACCCAGCTTGGAAGAAAAATGGCTCACTGGTAATTCTATTGAACGATGCTGTTTCGAAGGTTTTAAGATGAATTTGGTTTAAAGGAAGATAGAAGTAGTAGTTGGTAGTTGTTATCAATTTTTATTTTGATTTATTATTGAGTGTGATTTAAAAAGTCCATTGAAAATAAATACAAATAATCTACTTCACCAACCATAGTAATTTGGATTCTTTTTATTAAAAAAATTAATCTTTTATTATTAATTATGTCAACAATTTTTAAAAATACTTATGATTTATTATTGTGTTTATATTTAAAATTACATATTATTTATGTTTTTTAAAGTAATATACATAAAAGAAATTTAAATTATTTTAAAATATAATATTATAAAGTTTGTTTAACTAATCATATTATTATATTTACTATTTCTATTATTTTTTGGACATATTAATGATGGGAACAATGATGATGGTGCTGATAATCAATAAAAATAATCAGTGATATTAGATTACTACAATGTTGAAAAAAAGAAGACTTTTAAGCACTTGAAAATAATTATTTTATTATAATAATAATATTTTCAATAATTTTCAAATAAGATGTACAAATTAGATAAATGATTAAAGATCATATGTTTATCAAATAACATTCAAAAAATAATTTCACAACAGATAATTTTAAAACCTTTGATCTTGGGTGAGTAGAATTAATTCCTTTGTCAATCCTAGAGTTGCAATTAGTTGGTCTCCCCCTCTTGTAAGTTGACTAAAAATGAACTTTGATGGGTTGCAAGCTAGAACCCAAGGCCATCCAAAGCGAGTTACATCATTAAAGACAACAAAGGCAGATTCTTCAGGGTTGCACCAAATAAATTAAAGGCATCAACAATGAAGAGGAAGCACAAGCATTCCTCCTTGGGCTTGAAGCATGCAAAAAAAATGTTATGTCTAATCTACAAGTGGAAGGAGACTATATGGTCATTATCAATGCCATTTGGAAAAGAGGCCCCCCAATTTGAAAATTAAATAATATACCCCAAGAAGCATGGCCAATTCTTGATTCTTTTATAAATTTTTCAATACATGTCTATAGAGAGACAAAAAAGGAAATACAGACTATGAACTTGATAAGGATGTGGAATGCATTATTGACAAGTAATCAAACACATGGGGAGACTTTGTGTCCACCTTCAAAATATAATCCCAAATTAGGTCAACAATAATTCTTCACTCATTAAGATTAGGGATAAGAAGGATTTGGCCACACACAAGAATAACAATTGAATAAATGATAGCCTATGAAGCATGTAAAAGAGTTGAAATCGAAAGAAAACATGATGAACCAATACTATGACAATATTGGCATTAACACTTGAGGTTACATGACATAATAACCCAGCCAAAATAACCCTAGACAGAATAACCCGGTCATAATAACCCAAGGAAAAAATAACCCAGGGTCATAATAACCCGACAAAAGAACTCAGGGTCAGAATAACCCATGGACAAAATATCCCTGTAAGAATATAGAGAAAGGAAAACAAAATTTATAAATTACATGGGTTATTCTATCCATGAGTTATTTTGACCACGGGTTATTCTGTCCATGGGTTATTATGACCCTGGGTTATTTTGTCCTTGGGTTGTTATGACGGGGTTATTGTGGCCAGGATATTGTGTCCTGATTCCAACACTTGATAAGCATTGAAGGTGGCATTATATTTATGATAATTACTGTTTGAATTTCTTCATTTGGCCCATGCTTTTTCCAAAACATAAGTGGTAGCGAAAAATTACTAGATTTTTTTTAAAATTTAGTGGGGGAGGGGTTAGGTTTTAGATTGAGAAAAGTATTCAAAATTTATTTGGCATCATTATTCATGCCATTTGAATTGCTTTAGATGATGAATTTATGTCAACTAATCATAGGTATCATGTAAAGCTTGACATAACATCGATGTTTATATTTATTTTATTGAATCTCAAAGAAGATAACTTGGATGCAATTAAAGTAGTTGGGAAGGTGGTAATTAAGCCATGTCTAGGTGGGTTTGATCAAATCTAAATAGAGGTGGTCTCTAGCCATGGTTTCATCATTTTATAAATGGTTTTGCTATGTTGATAGGGTATGTTGGTTTGGTTTTTAGGTGATTTAATAGCCATGAAAATATCTAATCTCTTTGTGTGTGTATGTGTGAGGGAGTGGTCCCCCAAAACCATAATTAATCTATCAAAAAATAACATAATAAAACAAATTATTTCTAATACTAATTTCAACACATCATAATTAATGTTCAACTAAAAAAATGTTATTAAATTGTGTATTAACTATAATTTGTATGTAAAAATGTCATGAAAGTTTTTCAAATTCCTATTAACTTTGGAAATACTACTAAATTATTTTACATCATGTACCAAATTTTTTTAGCATTTTAAAATTAAAATTAAATTTCATACTTGTTAATCCTTTCTCTATTAAATATTAATCAATAATTCTTTCACAAATAATTTTTGTTACCATACTTAAAAAATTATAACAATTTGTATAGCCCCAAATATTATTCAATTGGAATAATTTATCATATGTTCAAAACATGTAAAATTTTTGTCTACATTGAAGTTCTTGCCTAGTTCAGTTATACTTAAAAAACATCTCTAGGATAAATAAAATTATGAGAAGGATTTTTAAGGGTGACACATTATGCTTTGAGAATTTATAATTTAAACTCTCACTTTTAGACCTTAGAAGAAATCCTTAACAATAAGGGGATCATAATCAATCATGACAAACAAGCTTGTAGGACTATAAGAGAACTTGATTTTCATAGAAGCAAGCATTGACATGTTTAAAACATCCTTAAAACATCCTTCAAGGGACACTTCATGGTGCAAACAAAATTTGTTATTCCATGATTGTAAACAACCTTTTGATGGGATTAGTCCTTTCTGGCATATGGAAGTTTTTTAAAAAAGTCATGCAATGAATGAGTATTCTCATCATAATCATCTCATACAATAATTGTTGAATGAATATTTTTAAGTAGTAATGAAATGTTATCTTTTAAATAATTTATTTATTAATTTATTATTAAAATTATTATTAATTTATTATTAAAATTATTATTAAAATTATTATTAATTTATTAATTAGTTAATTTAACCATTATTAAATGGTTGTTTAGTTTTATTGGGACCATTTAATGTTAAGAGATTCATTATTTTATATAAGTTAATTTAGTATTATGTATAATTGAAGTTGAATAGAAATTTGATTAATAACATAATAATAAAAAAAATCCCTTACATTAGCAAATTTATTTTCTTATTTAAGTTCAAATAAAGATTGAAAATATTTTTTGATATTTTTAAGAAGAAATTTTTAGATTGAGTTAACCTTTTAAATAAAAGTTCTATAAATTCACATTATCAGAAGGCTTATCTAAACACAAGTGTTGAAGTGATTTTATATTGAAAAGATAACAACAAAACCTGAATTTGGTCACTAAAACTCTTCAAATTCTGTTTCTTTTTTATAATCAATACATATACAAAAATACCAAAAAAAATATATCTATCTAGAAAAACCACATAAATAAAAAAACTAAAAGGATAAGTGAGGCCAGTGAATATCTAACTAATCATTAATGAATATAAGTTTTTAAATACTCCACCTAAGATCATGCCTTGTTCTTTCTCAAAAAATTATATTATCAAGTTTTTTTATTGGATAAAGGTGAATAAAAATACAAATAACAACCACAACAATAGTTATAGACAAAAAAAAAGGTTGTATGCCATGACAAAGCATCAAAAGATAACAAGCTCATCAAGTTACAATAGTTGCAAGAGCAACAACAACCACTATGTTAGAATTGTAAGAATGCCCAACCAAACAAAAGCAATGAATGATCATTGATCAAAGTAAATAGGACTATAATAATAATTAAATAAAAATCATCAATTGTTGCATGACACCCGTTGTTTTTCAAAATAATTATGAAAAATCTTGGTGTCACATAAAGGAAAAATTTCTCCTTTGTGCTTGCTTAATCATGTATCTATGAAACCTTAATTAGTAATTACACAACAAAAGTTGGTCAAGAATACATAATCACACAATGAAAGTTGGTAAAGTATAAGAACTAAATGTCCCACAATGATAGATTTAAAAATCATTTTATTTGCTTGCACAATCTCTAGGTTTCTTAAACTTTATTCCTTGCTCTTGCTCTACAAGGATGTGATGGTCCTGGATATAAGAAGTAGAGCACCAATTATCTTGATTCATAATCATCATCAAACCACACATCTTCTTCATCATTCTAGAAGTCATTAATTTCACATAAAGGATACTAATTCTACATTGTCAAATCCTTTTCTATGGTGGATTTTGATTGTTGAATTTCCTTAGTAGAGAAATAATTTCTATTCAACATTTTCATGAACATTTCTTCAAGATGTTTAAAATTTTCTTCTTTGTTAATTTGCATTCCAAGAGATAAATAAAATGATTATATATTTAGGGAAAAAGGAAGTGAAACTACATTGATGAACCCTCAAGGATAATTAGATGTCAATCCATGCTTCTAGGATCACCCATATGAGAATGTCCAAATCCCTAACATTTGGATTCCACCTTTAAGACAAGCTCCTAAAATATCTCCTCCTAACATGGAGTAGTAGTATATAGCCAAAGAGAGATGCTAAAGAAAATCACCCAATAACTAAGGAGCACCATGAAGAATTTATCAAATTTTGGAAGCCAAGGGAAGTTGGATAATCTGATCTTTGGATAATATGCTTAGCCTCTAAATATTGAAGTTGAGATTGCAAGCTATTGAATTACTTTGCAATCTCATTATTAATGTTGAGTTTCCCTTTGATCACTATGTAGTCATCTAGAATGACAAATTAGAGCACAATATTTGATGTTCAACATCTAAAGGATAAACAAGATTGGGAGAAGAAGACAACAAAGAAACAATATTTCCAAATGTGTTTGATAATAATTGGTGGCAAGTGTAAGAACCATATTCTATAAAGTAGAAAAGCTAAGGAGAGTTGCTTTCCATGACCAAGCAAAGTGAAAAAGGGCATGTAGGAGAATATAGAGGAAAAACAAAGAATTTAAGCATGTGAGAAAGACCTAAAAGTAATGAAGCATGGACTTAGCCTCCATATATAGAAAGGGAAATAGGGGGGAAAATAAATGAATTTAAGGTAGTTTCCAATAGGAATTTTGACATGAAGAAGCTTGCACCAGTGAATTGGAATTATGAATCAACTTTGGGTTGCCAAATAAGGAGGTCAAGTTTGTTCCACTTAGTTTGCTTGAACTCATAATTCTAAATGGTGTTGATATGGGGAGGGAGAGGCAAACAAGGCAAGAGTTTCTTGTAGTTTTAAGAGGGAAGGATAATACGTTGCATCCATTTGGACATTTCTAGTCTTTGAGGAAACTATAATGATAGCAAGTGGAAAAAACATTGAAAGATTTGGAAGGACAAGCTTTTGGAGTTCAATGAGAAATGGAAATTTGTCTTTGCATTAGATATTGAAGCAAAGCTTGAGTCGTCACCATGATTTCCGATTGAAACTTGTAACATCCCACATATCATGAAATGCTTGGATAATTTTGTTGAACAAGAATTTTAATTTTTAATATGGGAATGAAACCTAATGGTTTCTCATTTAGTTGGATCAATTAGTTGCACCAAATAGAAAAGGTGGAAAAAATGATGCCATGACTAGGAGATTGATTGAACCAAAATATTATTTGGATGAAACTAACAACCAAGCCTTCCAAATATTATTGAAGAGAGTTAAACCTTTGGTCTTGAAGAATGAAGCCTAAAGAATCTTATCATTCCAATGCACAATGTCTCATGTATTACCCACATTTATAGATTATCTACAGAAGAAAACCAAGTTTTTCCAAGGAGCGTTCCCCTTAAGAGCCCTCAAAATCCATTTGGCCATCATTCATACCACCTAAATATAATAATCAATGATACCCGAACCATATTTTTCTTTCAAGAGAATGCAATATAATTTTCTCTTAAGTTTTCTTAAATACCATCTCCACATATGCTTATAGGAGACACCAATACCAAGTGAATACTTTAACGTATCTAGTAAAAGTGTTATGCTTCATCTCTTCCCATTCTTCAAGGATCCATGGTGAATGGAGGTTATGATGAGCCAAAAAAAATAAATTTATGCATTGCTAATTAGGAGATTAAAACTACAAAAAAGATCTTAGGACATCCAAGATATTATTTACTTCTTTAGTATAATAATGAATGAAGATCATATTGCCATTATCAAAGTGGGTGTTGGTTGTAAGGACAGAGAGGATAAAGGGCTAGAAAATTCTATCACAAGCCTTGTTGAAATTGAGCTTGACGATAATAACATCTCTAAAAGTTTGTTGGGCCCATTCATTCATCTTCTAGGTCAACACCAAATTATCCAATATAAGTTGGCCACCCAAGAAGCATTTTAAGAAGAAAAGTTTTTAGATCAAGGCGATTTATTTATTATTATTAAAAAATTACATTCTCACAAGAATCATCTAAACATAAGAGTGTTAAGGTGATTTCAAATGTGAATTTGGTCACTAAAATTCTCTATTTTTTTTTTCTTTGTTATGTTCCCTACACTATACAAAAACAATAAAAAAATGTCTATATTGAAAAACCACATACATAAATAACAATTAAAAGGATGAGTGAGGATGATGGGTATCTAGTTAATCATTTATGAATAGAATTTTTTAAATAGTCCACCTTAAGTCACTTAAATTCTCCAATTTTTATTTATTTGTTATGTTTTTGTAGTGTAGAAAATTGTATCCCTTTACAATTTCACACTATGTTTGGGTTATTGGACTTAATTAAGCTTCTAATTTTCCAAATTATGCATTCCAAAGCCTTATTTTCCCATTTTCCGAAAGGAGAACCGACATTAAATAAATGCAATTAATAATTAAATCACCATGTGGAATATGTGTGTCCTAGAAGTATAGGCCAAGACTGATTCATCCATGGGCGAATGGGCCCCCTTTAAGTGCCAAGACCCATTTTTAAAATATGTTTTGGTGGCATGTTAATGATTCGAATTCAATTTACAATTGTCAGCTTTTGGAATCTAATTTTTTGAAAAATTAGATAAACACGTATAAATACATAGTATTTTTATCATTTGAAATATAACTAGCAAGAACACACTTTATGAAGCAATCCTATGAGCAAATATTATAGTCAAGAGCATTCAAGAGCATATTTATTAGTCATTTGTTGCAGCAATCAATATCCTAACATCATGTTCAAGTCTATGCGTGTTCATGTCATCTTGTGAAGGCTAACATGCATTGTTGATCCTAAAGCATCCAAGCATTTCAAGTATCCAAATCAATCAAGCAAAGCAAGATCAAGTTCCTTGGAGAGATGTGTTTGAATTCAATCCTCTAAGGGAAGCCATTGAAGGATCCAGTGAGTTGTAGCAATCATTGTTCATTCATTATTTCTTTCTCCTTTGTCATTATTTTTCTATCAAGGTTTAATTACCAAACATGGGGTTTAACCAAGGAAAACCCCCATACAAACAATTTGTTTTCCTCTTTATGTATGTGCAAATTACAAATTGATCAAAAATTGAAGAGATCTTGAAGGAGCAATTTTATATTGTCGCACAAGTTGTCATCATTGTTGTCAAGAAACAAAAATTAAGTTACATAATTTATTTCCAACTTTCCAACAGTGGGACTTGTGCTAAGCAAAAGCTAAGATCCAACATCTGAGGACTGTCAAAAGTTATTTTGGAAGCCCTGACAAGGACCCATTCGCCCAAGGGAAAACTAGTCCCTCAACAACTCTCAAAAATAACTTTTGGTTACAAGTGCATGCCATTAGACCCTTCTCAGATTTTCCTGCAAATTGTTATTTTTGTTTCTGCATATCCAAGAATCTACATTTTAGGTATTAGGTCTTGTCATTCATTTAGTTTGAGTGCTTTAAATCATTTCAATTTAGTTTCAGATATTTCCTATTGTCGTAAGGATTGAGATCCAAGTTTGATTAAATCACCATTGAGGTTGAAAGTCAATCTTTACACCTTGTGATCTCTTTCCTAATGAAATTTGTAGGGAAAGGAACCTATTGAGATTCTAAGGTTTTATAATCAACACATAAAACTTTGGGGATCACTTTCCCCACATTTCAATTTCATAGATAGATAAACAATAAAAAAATTCTCTATTATAAAACCACATAGATAAAAATAACTTAAGGTATAAGTGAGGATAACAAATTATCTACCTATCAAACACTAGATTTCATATACAGTCAAGTTTATGGAGCAAGGTGGAGGTTCTCATAACAACACAACTTGTCCTATTTTTATTCAATTAAGAATATTTTTTTGTATTGAACAAAGTTAAAAATTATAAGGTGGCCAAAAATATGCTATGCATATAATCAAGCCAAATTTATAGTTGTTTATGTACATTTATACATTGTTATAAATTGGTATGTTGAGAGACATTCTATAGTCACAATGGGGTGGGAAGTGAGAGCCTATGAACATAAAAACCTAAAAATTAATAGGCGTTAGAGATAACATGGATGGAAATATAGATGGTTTTTGGTTGCACATTTCATTAATGGGTTGACATTATCCCCAGACATTCATGAAGTTTGTGGATCTCATGGCAATGGGCAACCATTTGATGGCACAATCACAACATAAAGTTCATCCTATTGTAAAACACCTCTAAGTGTATATTTGCATATTCAAATTGACTTTGGTCCAAATTTAATTTTAACTACTTTTGCTATGCCTATTTAATAATTCATGTACATCAATGTTTGTTTTGAATTTCTAGGTCTTAAAATAAGCCTTAGAAATTTGTTTCATATTAAGGGACAAGCTAAAAAAAATCATCTCTTGTTGTTTTATAATATTGCTTATGAGGTGTTTCTTCTTTTTAATTCATGTTTTCTTACTACACAAATTTCACTCTTTTTCTAATTTTTTATTTTTTATTTTTTTATTCTTTTAATTTTTATGATGAATAGTATATATTTATATTAATAATATAAGTAGACATCCAAATTTGGACACTTAATTTATCCAAATTTATTACTTTTCATCTAAACATCCTCTTATCCGAGTTAATTAAATAATATTACTATTATTTAATTAATATCTTTAATTCTGCCAAATCCCTAAGGTATTTAATTAATAATTAAATACATTACCCTCTTTTAATCTCCTTTCATCAAAAAAATTAAATAAATATTACATTTATTTAATTCCTCACATGTCATTTTCATCTAATCCTAATCCATTTCCTAATTCTTCATTAAGGATGTGCACATGCCTAATCCTTGATTAGGATGTGTCACATCCTCCAACTTTTGCAAGTTGGCTTTTAATCCTAATTAGCCCCTAATTATCCTCTAATTATAAATTAATTAAGCCTAATCATTCTCCAAGGAATTTTTAATTCCTTTTTATTTGTCCTAGATTCCCCTCCTTTATATGTGAATTTTTAATTCACATTCCATCCTTCCAAGGCTTCTAGAACCTTGGACTTGTCACAATCACCACATGTGACCAACCTTGGACTTGTCACAATCTTCACATGTGACCAAGTCCCACCTTTTTGGAGCCCACCTTTTACCCTCTAGATTCTTCCAATCATTGTGAATTTAAAATTCACTTTTATTCACCCAAAATTCTTCCCATCTCCCAATGTACTTGCAAGGTACTTGTACTTCCTCCACCTCATGTACCCTCTTGACAACTCATCTCCACCTCATATCCTCTTGTCCATTCCACCCTCCACATGTCAAGATGTGAGGGCTTGGTTCTCCAACCCACCATAGCCCTCATCTCAGCCTTGTTGGAGCAGTCTCGGACCCTTGAATCTCCTTCTTAGAAAATTCAAATTCTCCTATAAATTACCCCTCCTCAAGGGCATTTCCACAACACTTCATTTTTGAGCACCCACATGCTGCCCATTTTCCTTCTCAAACACTTTTGATTTTCATAACCTTATGCTGCCATTTTGCCTTCACAACACTTTGCACTCTCACAACTACATGCTGTCCAAGTCATTTTAGATCATTCAACCATCTTTTGTCCATCATTTTGTATATTGAAGCTTGCATTTTAATCACTCAATCTATCATCTAAGGAGCACACAACCCATCCAAGCAAGGGCCAATCAAAGAAGTTTCAACAACAAGGGAGGTAAAAGTGTTTTGTGTTTCATCTTATTTGCATTCCTTTTCACAGTAACTCTCTTCTACTTAATCTTGGTGCTGTCCTCGTGTTTTGTCTCTTTCAGTTTCTTAGTTAGATTCACACATTTAGAGTAGCATAAAATATCAAGGTATTATTTCTCAGAATGACGGGCAGGGGACCCACACCGTCTTTGTGATGAATTTCTTTTGAGTTAAGTTTTCAGTAGAAAGTTTTCATGTAGGCGGTAGAAGCGCTTCGCTAAATCGGGTAGCCATTTCTTTACGTAACTGGCGTAAGTAGCCAGCTTCATAGAGTTAAGGGCAGCCATGTAAGTACGCTTCATAATCAGTGGCGCAAGGCTTCTTTATAAACGCAACCGCTAACGCTTCACGTAGGTTAAGCGGCGAAGGCTTCTTTTATAGAATCAGTAGCTTTCACAGAAGTTAAGGGTGCGTTCTTTACGTGAATCATGCATTATAGAATTAAGCGGCATTACTTTACAGAAGGCGGCAATCATGCCTTTGCTGTAACTGCGGCGCCGCTTCATGAAGTTGCTAGCCGGCTTCACGTAAGCCGGCGGCGGGTACTTCTTTATTAGAATCAAGTAGAAGGCCGACAGAGTTACGGGTACTACGAGTTGCGGTAACGCTCTTTATTAATCGGCGGCGAACGCCTCAGTTACGGCTGCGCAGCTACTTTACGAAGTTAAGGCACACTTTGTACAGACCGCGCAAATACTTTACAAAGATAGCTTTAGCGGTAAAACCTGACGGTTTGCTTTTGCTCTAGTTT
>VDFB02137258.1:0-83977 GCA_007258455.2 Sequoia sempervirens | reverse complement strand
AATAAGGAATAAGAGGGGCTAAAATAATATTTTTAAAAAGATTATAAAGATTATCAAAGGAGATATGATAAGGGAGTTTGTGATTTTTATGTAATTAAGGGAGGATTTTGCAAAATATTTACTATGTAAGGGCGATTGAGTTGAAATTCCCAAATCAATTGGTTTTTCACCAATTTGGGAATGTGTTATGTATAAAAATGGGGTAGAAGGAAGAATTTGAAGTTAAGTGGTGAAGTAGAGAAACGGGTGATGCGGAAGAGGGATTTCTAAGGAGTTCTTTGAGCCATTTTTGTACGTCGGAGTATTGTTATGTTGCCGAAGTGCTAGAAGAAATGGTTTTGGTGCATTTGTAATTTCTATTTGGAGATTAATAGGATCGGTCTCACTCTATTGGAGCGGACCCGGAGACGTAGTCACATTTGTGGGGAACTTCGTTATCAAATCGCTTGCACTTTCTTTTTCTCTCTCTCTTCTTCTTTCAATTTTGCTTTCACCTTAAGTCTTTAATGCATAATTTCAATAATGTATGCATAAATTGTATTTCCATTAAGTTGTTATAATTAAGCAATCAAATACGCAATTAGTCTAGATCATAATCAGATCAGAAGCACATAGAGAACAAAGGAATAGAACAAGTATACACATAAAACAATGACACCAAAATTACCGTGGCGAAAACCCTTTCAGGTAAAAAACCCCGCCCTCCAAAAGCAAGTACTTCTATATTTCTTCCAATAGGAGATGCAATACAACCCAAGTACAAAGCTTCTACACAAGTGCTTCAAAAAAAACACTTGTTCTGGAGTGATATCGGTAGCACTTCGTTACCTACAAACAAACTATGCATTTTACAACTCAAGGCACTCAATAAATAGAGTGTTACAAGCTTCAAGAAGCATCTAGATCAAGGTGAGGGGCATCCAAATCCAAAAGGAACAATATTCAATGCCTTAGACATGAATTTGGACACATGTTCAATATTCCCTTACACCTCTTACACTTGTCAAACATGCATGTAGTATTCTTCCATGCTTGTACACTTAAAATATGCTAAAAATAGGCTATGAAAAATGCCTTACACATCTTACAGCTTTCATAGAATCTGTCATAGCTGACAACACTTACAATTGTAAGAGAATCTATCATAACTGGCTAAAAATAATTGATTCTCTTACATCATGTCATAACCCAACTTTGGCACCAACTTTCACCCATGAATTTAAAGATTCCAAAGTGGGATGCCTATGTCCACTTGGGATGATGATGTGTCATCTAGTCACCTCCAACGGGGATGGCACCCAGTCGACGGGTCCCAATTAGTGACATGACACCATAGGAAATTAGATAATACAAATAAATACATTAAATTACAACAATTAAATCAATGTTAGGACTCTAAGGTTGAGAAACCTTAATCCCAACATTCTCCCACTTGTTGAAGACCTTCCAAGAGTCATACAAAATCATCTGCTCAGGGCCACAAGGCCCATGGAATCGAAACACCATCTAAACTTTTCTATCACTACAACAAATCCCTGTGATTTGCTCCATTTTTTGCTCTGTTTTTTTGCTTCCACCCACTATTTTAATGTATTTTTTTGCCAATTTTATAAAAAAATTGGTGCTATTTATCGAGATGGTGCTATTTTTGGCATTTATTTGCATCAATCAGGACAAGTCGACACTAGTTTCAGCGCTTTTTTTCGCTGAAATTAGCACTGCTTTGAGCGCCAATATTAGCTTCGAGTGTGGCACTGTCATTAGCGCCACCATTGGCTCTGAGTTTAGCTTCAAGTTTAGTGCCACTTTTAGTTCTGAATTTAGCTTTGAGTTTAGCTTCAAGTTTAGTGTTGGTTTAGACACCCTTATGTCAAAGAGACTTATTTATATGTCTCATCGGTGATGTAAAATAGTGAAATGTCAACAAGATACGGGCATATCGAGGAGAGAATCACTTACGTAACATTGACAAGGTATATCTACAAATGCTCGGTGAAACACAACTCTTGGATATAATGAAGTAATGTCGATGAGACATTGAGATATCGGTAAGACAAATAAGATTGTCTCATCGACACTCTTCAAGTAATGATCAAAAGCATACACCGCTAGACCGTCAAGAAGGTTGTGGTGTAGAGCGTTATACACCACAACCCCACAGCAAGAATCCTTGAGCAAGGTGGTAGTGTGGTAAATAGCAGAAGGGAAGGGAAAAACACCGCCATACCGCAACAGGTATAATAAGAGATGGCAGTAGTATGGTAATTGTTGCATCATTACAGTTTACAACTTAAATGTAGCAAATCACGTCAATCACAATCCATTTGAATAAATCATTTAAGGAATCAAGAATAAAGCCCGCCAAAATACTCTAAAACTCTAATAAACATATTTAAAAAATTCGTCAAAATCTTATTTTCAGGCATAGCCTGCCAGAATGGAGTTTTCATTTTAATAAACATACAATAAAACCTTTGTTGAAACCTTATTTTCAGGCGTAGCCCACCAAAATGAAGAAGTGTTTCTGTAAAGAATGACAGAGAATGGTAAGGAGATGTGTGTGATAAGAGGCATAGGATTCATTGTTGTTTATCTCATTCCTGCTCTGATCAACAAGGGTTGCAATGTTCACTCTACTGTTTGTAATCTAGGTATTTAATTGACATATGTTTGCATAGTCTCAAATTCCTTCAGATGATTTTGAAGTATCAATGTATCCTATATAGGGTTTAGAATGACTTCTTTTTATTTAAAAAAATAAATCAGATCATGCTTTTGAAGTATCAATGTGTCTTATATAGGGTTTAGAATAATTTCTTTTAATTTTAAAAAATAAATAAATGATGTATTTTCCTGTGATTAGATAATGTGGAGATCTCCTAAATCTTCCCTAGCACACTGTCCTCTTTCGCACTATGTTCATTACTCCAGCTGCTAGGGTTTTGCATTGGACATCTTTAATATCTTCATAATAGTGGCTTTTAAATAGATCTCAGTCTTTGCTTTAATCTTTATCATGGTAACCCTTGAGTTCCATAATCCACCTTCAATCTCTTCTAAGAACGTTGTCTTAAGCTATTTTAATGTCACCTGCTCCGCTCGATCCTCTCCGCCCCACCGTGTTCAGGCTCCTATCCGCCATACTTAAAATCATTTGCCTCTCCATAAGCACAATAGCATGTTTAAAATCATGGTTGCCAATGATTGACCATTAAGGTCAATACTTTCATCAAGATACAATGATATTTTGTCTTCAAACTTAAGGCATTATGCAAGATAACATTGTGAATTTTTTGTTGTGTACAATTTGATTTTCTTGCACATTTACTGCTTTGCTAACTACCTTTAAAATTTGGATATTGCGACATCGGTACGCAATCTCAAACTTTCAACTCCTCCTTTGTCACTTGAAGATTCCTTTCGCATCACTTATATAGTAGAGCTATTCCCTATAGGCCCCTTACCTTACTAATATAGAATTCCATTGTTTCATGGTATTTTGAGATTTTACCTATTCGAGAGGAAAGGTCCATCTGCATTTTTTGTAATAGGAAAAATAGATTGTGATACAGAAGTTTGGGTATGAGCAGTTCGAGGAAAAAATTGGTGCTATAGATGCTCATAACCAAGTTGGATTGTACTATTAAGCGATTGTGGAAACGCTTCTAGGTGTTTTAAGCTCCAAAAGCATAATAACTTGTGTGTAGGAATTTCCAAATGTCGGCCAGGAGGAGGAGGAAGTTTCTCGTTCTAAAGATAAAATCATAAATGCCTTATCGTTTCTTATCCCAGCTTTGAGAATCTTTAATATCGATAGATAAATTTTGTACATTCTAAAGATAAAATCATAAATTTGCTTATCTGGCTTAGATCTGTTTGAAGTCAATAACTTCTGGAATAGAGAAGTTCCCTATATTCACAAAAGATAAAATTATAAATTTTATTAAATCCGATTGGAGATCAATTTCAAGTCATTGAAGCTCACGATAGAAAGTTCCCTACAATTTCTAAAGATGGAAAATGCATAAATCAATAATTCCAATTTAGGGTCCAATTAGGGATATTTCTGAATTATGCTTTAGAGCATTTATCTTGATACAAATTGTTACTTTAGAATTATAGTATTTCTTTCCTTCTAATGTTTTCAATCCTCATTTCAAGGAAGAGCTCTGAAGATGGTTCCTTCAGATGGAGACTACACTTTTCCGCTATAGGTTCCATCTAGAAACACCAGAAGCTTGGGTACTGTCATACTCAAGTACAACAGAGTTTGAGGTTACCTTGTTCTCCTTGATACAAAATGTTGTCCTTCAATCCCTCTTAAGCAACATTCACTATTATGGACTTCATCATTGTACCTTTCATGCATTCGATTTAATTTGTTATGTGGAAACATGTTGTCTTTGCAAGTGATGACTATTGTGCAAGCTTTTAATCTACATGACTGCCCCTCATGTTCAATTCTTGTGACTATTATGATGCTTGGGGCTGCTTACTTTTAACCAGATTGTTAATGAAAACTATCTTGGAATCCTTGATGATCAATTATGTCAGAATCATGGCTATGTTGATAGTGGAATGTTCTTATTAATAAGGATAAATCTTTATCAATAAGGAGATTACCCCTTACCAATATACTCCACTATCCTTGCAAATATTGATCTTTAATGCTTCGTAGATGGTTTACTTGTGATTATCCTTCTCAAATGAAACAATAGGGCAGTAGGTTGGGCTCAGCCCTTGTGGGAGCCACATTTCACCCCACATGTTGTAACCAGATAAACAAAACAACCTAATTTTATCTATACCTGCACAATAAGAAAACATATTTGATAAAACCGAGCATATGATAGATATGTTTGATAAATTTCTTGTTTTCCTAGACATCTATGGTATGCAAGTTATTTGAATGCACATGATGATCAAATTATATGTTTATAGATGTATGCACATATTTTGACTAGTGATCCTTCATTGCTCTAACAATACTCTTCTCACTCAAATGCAGGGAACCTAGGAGCAGCAAGGAAGACATCAACTTGGAGGCTTAGACAAGCGGGAAGACTGAAGATGATGCAAAACAAAGCAACCGGGATTTGTCATTGAGGCAATGACGGGTCCCCTTTCTCTTTATGTGCATTTTTCTCTTTTGTATCTATAAATGTATAGTTTTTCAATTATATGCATTCAAATAGTCAGTTCCACGGCTTGTGCGGAACAACATACATTTACATTATCAATAAAGACTACATTTTTGAAAGGATTGTGCAATCTTTCCAATATTATATGCATCTGCATAAGTGTAATCTAGTAATGTAATCTTCTAATTTTGTTTATGCACATGAATGTAATGTGGCAAAAATAAAAATGTACCTTACTCTTCATTTGAAAATCACAAAATCTCTATCTGATTGAGCTATTAACTTTTGTGTCTTCACAAACATATGTTGATACAAAATGAATGGAAGAAGCATCCAAGTAATCCTAAATTTTTCTAGCAATAATTCATACCAAAGATTGAACAATTTAAGGATATTGCAATAGGTAATTTGTATCGGCACAAATAATATTATTGAATCATTTCAAAGTTTAGGCCATAAGAATCATCCTTTTTTAAACATGGATTGTGTTGTAGCCAAAATTCCATCCTAATTATTTTTGCATACTTCCATTTTCACTCATCTCTTACATACACCATATGCATAGAATTCTTGTCATAATAACTTAAATTTAATAAAATCCCTCACGTGAGCTTCCAAATAAAACCCTTGATCATAGTATCAAAGTGTATTCCTCCTTTGAAATACTCCTATGATTTCTCATAGCATATCGCCAAGACAACACCATGTCGATGAGAGTCCCTCCAAAGTCTCCTTGACATTAGCACAAAGCATAGATTAGAGATGTACATGAGACACCCCTATGTCGAAGAGACTTATTTATATGTCTCATCAACAAAAATATCGATGAGACTACCTCTATTAATGAAGAACTTAATCATAAAGGTTGTGTGAGTGCCATTTATGAACCAGGGCTGGATGAAGTGTCCTGAAATTTGATAAATATGGCCTCAAAGGAGTTGAAATCACTGTGAATTGTAATTGAAGGATTTGGAGAACCAAGTTGGACGGTGGTAGGCAGCTAGAAATTTGCAGCATTTATCCAAGTAAGTGGTCTAGACTCAGCTCAAAGTATTTTCTCAGTAAGTAGATGAAAGCATTGCATGAGTAGGGTTGAGATGGAAAAAACCCCAGGCAAACAGAAAGCAAAAAGACAGAAAACTAAAGCTAGGCAATTGAATCAAGACTTAATCGATCAATGTCCTAGGTCTGGGCCAAAATCCAAAAGAATAGCACAGCTTAACCCATCATGTGTGACATTACAAGATAAACAAAAAAATATGGGAGATGTATGGACTCCATGTAGGGGTTATGACCTCTTTATTTATCATTATAGGAAGAAATTTCGGCATAGCCTAGTGTCAAACCCGTGGAATTTGAATTTGGGTAAACTTGTAGTACCCGTGGAATTTGAGCTACTAATGATGATATATGTTTTTCAGGATTAAATAAATATAAAAGGGGGACTTGCATATGGATTCGTGTCAAAAGGGAAATCTAGAAGAGTTCAATTCAAATATTAAAAGTAGGGCCTGCATAAGAATCCGTGCCCAAACTGTCTACAGCTGGAAGGAGTTTTTGGAAGACATGTGAAGCTGATTTCATCATCCAATCAGAATTTTCATTAATGACAAGCTGGCATAATATTGTTTTCTCATTGTTCCATGATGTAACTGCTTTTATGCAATTGGATGATGATGTACCATGAGCTCCCAAATTAAATGTAACAGTTTGATGCTTCTAGAAGTGTAATTGGAGCCATTGGATGAATTAAATCTTGGCCATTGATTCAAAATGTAATTTTCTATAAAAGGCCAATGCCTTCTCATTTGTAAGAGGTTAGACTAGGTTAGAATAGCTAGTTTGAGGCTGTAAAAAGCCAGAATTGGCTAAGTTAGAGAAGTCAGTAGAAGTAGGAGAGGAGAGACTTGAAATTGTTATGTAATACTGGAGAAGTAATGCAACTGAGTTGTTGATTTGGAAAACTTTGTATTTATCTTTGACAGTTTATGGTTTCTTCTTCTCAATTCTCAATGTTAGATGTTAGATTTTAGTTCTTTTGCAATAATGGTAAAATGTTAATGATGTTGATCGATCTTCGGTCCATACTTTTAGCGATTTTCTAATTGTAAGTTGTGTAAAGTTAGTCTAGGCCTTATTTTGTGCTAAGTTCAACTGTGGATGCTTGTTTACATTGTGTCGGTTATTGGGTATGTGAATGAATGTTCAAAGTCTGAAAATCTTCAGTTTCCTTAGAAGATTGCACTATTTCTATGGAGTTGTCGGCTTGTCCTTGATCAAATAGAGATTGGTTTCATTAGGGATCTGTCCATCTGCAACATTCATCATTGTTGTGATTAATCTTAGGTTTTAGTCTTAGAAATCTCTCTGAAACCCTTATCTCTTTTGTTGTTTATTTTAAATCTAGGTTAGTTTTAGGATTAAAAGCATCACCATATTGTTGCATATGATGAAAGTACGCTTCCAACATTGTTCATTTGTAAGGCCCCTTGTGATTACCAGCATTTTCACATTTATCGCTGAGTTGTTTATGCATTGTCAAGACCTAACATTAGAGACCTTGGGGTTATCTCTTGAGGCTTGTTGATAGAGATTTACCTTTCAAGAGAGATAGGATTTCTATATTTTTTCTGAGTTGTTGTTGTGCAGAAAACACCATCAACATGGAGTACATCCCGCTTGTGCATGAAGATTTTCTGGTAGGCATGGAGTCCATTCTCGAATGGGCGGTTTCAGGTGTAGGTTTAGATTATTTCGAAGAACTGGTAGATGATAAAATTGAGGAGCTCTATGGAAGACTGGGGCTCAAACCCTTTATTCATTGGCCCAAAGGAAAATACAAAGCTTGTTGCCATGAGGAAGCACGTTTGGGATGGAAAGTGCTCAAACTCTTCATCAAACAAGCAAAGGCGAAGACGCAAGGATTGGAAGCGAAAAGGAAGTGCCAGAAGAAGAAGTTGGGGAAACGGCAGAAGAAGAAGCCTCTAAAGGAGATAGCCAAGCGTCTATTGGGTCCAGGTGGAGCTCGTTAAGACTAGTCATGTTTGTCTGTGTCTGATTTTGAATTCTCCCTTTGCTTTTGTTGTATTAAAGCGTGTAACTCTGAACATTGTTAATGGTGGTTATTTTTGTAAAGATTTTATTGGTAAATAGTTACAGGGGTTACGTGGTTTATTTAATGTTTTACTCTACACGTTAAGGTGCCTCTAGTTTTTTCCATTTTTTGTGGAATTTTGGTGGGTAATGACACTGAACAATAGATGTACTTTTTTATATTTACAAGTAATACAAAAATTTTGTGTTACTGACCCAAAAAAATAATTGTCTTATTATTTAATCATATGAGTTAAATAATTAAATTACTTAGTATATAATCATATGAGTTATTTAAGAGGCATGATATATTTAACCAATTAAATTGAAATAAAACATATTAAATTAATAAAAGGAAGCAAAACAAGAAGCATTTTTAGAAGCAACAATGGAAGCCAAACTAGAAGCAATCTTGGAAGCAAAGTTGGAAGCAAAACTGGAAGCAAACATGGAAGCAAAATTGAAAGCAAACTTGGAAGCAAAAATGGAAGCAAAACTGGAAGCAAAATGGGTAGCAAAACTGGAAGCAAAACTGGAAGCAAAACTGGAAGCAAACTTGGAAGCAAAACTGGAGGCAAAACTGGAAGCAAAATCGGAAGCAAAACCGAAAGCAAACCTGGAAGCAAAACCGGAAGCAAAACTAGAAGCAAAAATGGGAGTAGACATAGAAGCAAAATCGGAAGCCTAATTGGGCACTAATTTAGGCGCTATTTTCGACGCTATTTCCCAATGCTATTTTAGTTGTTAACATAGGTGTTATTTTCAATGCTAATGGGGGTGCTGTGATTTTTCGGCACTAACTCTGGCATTACGTCTGGCACAAAAGTCAGCATAAAAGTCAGCACCGAGATGACCATGCCTATTTGCACCGAGTTTAGCGCCGACCAACTCACCCAATTCATGGATTGAAATATACTGAAATCTGACGCTATTTTAGGGGCTATTTGCCTGTTTTGTTGTAGTGTTTATTTAAGAGGCATGATAAATTTAACTAATTAAATTGAAATAAAACATATTAAATTAATAAATGGAAGCAAAACAAGAAGCATTTCTAGATGCAAAAAAGGAAGTAACAATGGAAGCCAAACTAGAAGCAAACCAAAAGCAATCTTGGAAGCAAATATGGAAGCAAACCTCAAAAAAAACTTGGAAGCAAAACTAGAATCAAAATCGGAAGCAAAAATGGAAGCAAAATTGGAAGCAAACCTGGAAGCAAAACTGGAAGCAAAATCGGAAGCAAAATCGGAAGCAAAACTGGAAGCAAAACCGGAAGCAAAACTGGAAGCAAAATTGGAAGAAAAACTGGAAGCAAAACTAGAAGCAAAACCGAAGTAAACTTGGAAGCAAAACTAGAAGCAAAACTGGAAGCAAAACCGGAAGCAAAATTGGAAGGAAAATTGGAAGCTAAACTAGAAGTAAAACTGGAAGCAAAACCCAAAGCAAGCTGGAAGAAAAATTGGAAGAAAACTTGGAAGCAAACTTGGAAGCAAAATTGGAAGCAAACACTGGAGTCAAAGCTGGAAGCAAAACTAGGCGTAAAATTGGAAACAAAACTAGAAGCAAAATGGAGTAGACATGGAATAAAAACAGAAGCCAAATTGGGCGCAATTTTGCACAATTTTCGTCATTACTTCCCAGCGCTATTTTGGGTGCTAATGGAGGTGCTCTAATTTTTCGGTGCTAAATCTAGCGCAAATTCTAGCACAAAAGTCGGTGCAAAATATGGTGCTGAACTGACCATACCTGTTTGCATCGAGTTTAGCGCCAGCCAAATTGCTCAATTCATGTACTCAAAATACACTAAAATCTGGCACAAAATCCGGCACAAAATCCGGCACTAATTACCTATTGTGTTGTTGTGTATGCTCCCTAGTTTTTTTAGTGCATTTGCAACATTCACCAAAGTCTCAACGTTCTCCAAGTTTACCTTTCCATCTTCTACCATATCAAAAACAAAATGGCACTGTACATCAATGTTCTTTGTTTTGGCATGGAAAGTAGGATTCTTTGCTAGGAAAATTGCACTTTGACTATCACAACAAACAATAATTTATCCTACATCTAAACCAATATTAGAATACAATATCTTAAGCCAAATGGCTTCCTTACGCGCATGAGTGGCTGCCATATAATCTGCCTCTGTTGTGGACAATGCGACTACAGCCTATTGCTTACTCATCCAACTAATAGCACCACCAAACATCATAAACACATAACCACTGGTGGATCTTTTGCTGTCAATATCACCTGCCCAATTTGAATCCACATATCCTTGAATGCACACAAAATTTTGAGGTCTAGTAGGATAACCATGAAAACACAAGGCATACTCGAAAGTACCCCATAAATATCTGAACACTCTCTTAACTGCATCCCAATGCACCCGTCTAGGATTAGCCTAAGGACTCCCATTGCTTGGGAAATGTCTAGTCTCGTACACACCATGACATACATCATACTACCAACTACACTCGCATATGGTACTTTGGTCATGTCCTCCATCTCAGTAGGATATTTTGGACAATCATTCACAGAAAGCTTCATCCCTTGCATCATAGGAACAACTAACTATCTGCAATCTACCATGTTGAATCTCTCCAACATTGAGTTCACATACTTACTTTGGCTTAACCAAAGCTTTATGTTAGCTCTGTCTCTCATGATTCCATTCCCAGAATGTACCTAGCTGCACCTAGGTCTTTCATCTCAAATTGTGTTGACAACTGAAACTTCAAATCTGAAATCATACTTTTGTACCATTCCCAATAAACAAAATATCATCTACGTATAGAACAATAATGAGAATGTGAGCATTATCATTTTTAAAGTATAAACAATGGTTAGATTTAGATCTACGAAATCCCAATGACAACACATAGGTATTGAACTTTTGATACCACATTCTAGGAGACTTTCAAACCATAAAGAGACTTCTTCAGTTTGCAAACCAAATTTTCTTTACCTTTTTCAATGAAATGCTCTATTTGTGACATGTATATCTCTTCCTCCAAATCACCATGAAGGAATGTTGTCTTCACATCCATCTATTCCACTTTTAATTTATATGCTCTTGCAAGTGACAACAGAAGCCAGATATATTTTAGCTTCGCCACAGGAGAGGATATCTCCCCATAATCAATTCCCCCCACCTGGGAATATCCCTTAGCAACCAACTGTGCCTTATACTTCTCAACACTGCCATCAAGATGACATTTTTTCTTGAAAACCAATTTACAACCAACAGGTTTGTGTCTAGCAAGCAAAGGTACCAAATCCCAAGTCTTATTTTTCTTTAATGAAGTCATCTCGTCCATGGATTGCATCCAGGAATTTGAATCATTCATACCCAGTGCCTCTCTAACCATCCTAGGCTCATCAGTATTAGTAATCAAGGAAAATATGCAACTAGAATCCAATAATGAATATCCAAACCTTTCTGGTTGCTGCCTAACTCGAGTAGACCTCCTCAAAGGCTAAGGTTGAGGTTCTCCTTCTTCTTCAAAACTTTCAGATCTACTTGAGCTCTTCTCATCATCAGGTCCAACATGATTACTTGGTTCTTCTTTTCAGAGTAGGTGGAATCTAAACCACCCCCTTCTTTTGTTTCTCCTCTTTCTCTGGTTGTAGCTCAATAGAGGAAGGTTTCATCTCTCTGAAGATCACGCTTCTACTATAGATAACCTTCTAAGCTTTTGGATCCCAAAGATTGTACCCTTTCACATTGACACCATAGCCGATAAAGATACACTTAACAGCCTTGTTCTTCAACTTTGACCTCTTCTCAATCAGAACATGAGTATAAGCTTCGCAACCAAATACTCTAAGATGTCTCATGGAAGGATTTTTACCAAACCACACCTCCATGTGTGTCTTTCCAACAAGCGTTGATTTAGGAGATCTATTGATCAAATAACGTGTAGAGGCCTTTGCTTTAGCCCAAAATTTTTGTTCAAGGCTAGCACCACTCAACATACTCCTAGCGCTCTCCATCAACATTTTGTTCATCCTCTCTGCAACTCCATTTTGTTGTGGAGTGTAGGGAGTTGTCTTATGTCGCTCAATCCCGTGCTCTTTACAAAACTTGTCAAACTCTATGGAACAAAACTCACCACCATTATCAATTCTCAAACACTTAATCTTTCTACTAGTATGATTTTCTACCAAGGCCTTAAACTCCTTAAACTGACTAAAGACTTCAGCTTTACTTTTGAGAAAATATGCAAATTTCCTATTATAATCATCTATGAAAGAAACAAAATATATAGATTTTTATAACGAAGGCACATTTATAGGACCAAAAATATTTGAATGTACATAGTCCAAAACCCCAGAAAACTTATGAGAACTAGAGTAAAAATAAACACATTGTTGTTTTCCATATACACAATGTTCGCAAAAGTCAAACTCGAGATTACAATCATTAAGGCCTTCAACAAGGCTCTTATTTTTCAAGGTTCTAAGACCCTTCTCACCAATGTGACCAATTTTTTGGTGCCATAACATTGTCTTCTACGTAGGAAACTTCATTTCCATGGAATGAGCACCCTTAGGTACCCAAAATGCATGACCATCGGATATAGCTGCAACACACTTCTTCTCTACACTATCTGATGGTGAGGATGAAGAATCCAAAGGTCTCTTCTTTGGTACATCAGAAGAACTATTGCATTATATAGTGCATGCATCAAGCTAAAACAGAGTGCCAATATGAACCCCCTTAGCCAACACAATAGCTCCTCTAGTCATCTTGCATCCTCCACCAGAGAAAACAACTTGTACTCCCGAATAATTCAATTTACTTACAGAAAGCAAGTTTCATGCCAAACTTGGGATATACAAGACACCATCAATACCTTTCACTCTTCCATCAGGGAATCTGATTTTGACTCTTTCATGGCCAACAATCTTCAGGTGAGCATCATCACCTAGGTACACCTCTCCACCATCAAACTCCTCATACTTCGATAACCAATTTCTGTGAGAAGTCATGTGAAATGATGCATCAAATCTATCAACCACACATCATCTAATGCATGGGCTGCCAAGGCTGTAATAAATGCTTCTCCATCATCTTGGGATGATTTCTCATAGTCAGAATCGAAGAGAGACTTTTTTTTCTTCTCCTCCTTCTTGCAATCTTTTTGAATGTGAAAAAATTCACCACAATTCCAACATTTTTCCTTGGACTTCTTACCAAGAGACTTTGACCTCCCCAAAGACTTTGACTTAGATTTCTTGTCTTCTTTTGGCTTCTCTCTTTTGGTCTTCCATGGACTGCAAGGGCCTCCTTGGTCATCTTAGAATCCTTCCTTCGCATCTCTTCAAATAACATCTCTTCAAATAACAATGAGGCAACAACCTCATCCATCTTAAAGGTGGAAGTAGTGCTTCCAATAGCCATTGCAAGGTGATCTCAAGAATCTGAAAACAAACACAAAAGGAGCATGCAACGGTCTTGTTCATCTATTTTATCTCCAAAGGAACCTAGTTGTGCAACCAACATGTTAAAAGAGTTCAGGTGACCTGCAACGGATCCTCCATCTTCCATTTTCAGAGAATACATCTTCTTTCTCAGGAAAAGCTTGTTTACCAGGGATTTAGCCTGATAGACATCACCAAGCTTCTTCCACAGAGAAGCACAAATTTTCTCTTCATGGACATTTAGGAGAACAGAATCAGCCAAATAGAGTCTAATAAGACCCTTGGCTTTCCTATCCATGAGATCCCAATCCTCTTATTGCATGCCTGAAGGTTTGGTTCCTAAAATTGCAAGCCATAAGTCTCGGTCTACTAACATGTCTTCCATTTTGAGCTTCCACAACTCAAAATTACCACCGTTAAATTTTTCCATCTCAATCCTCCTAGATGTGCCTTCCATCTCTTTCCTGCAACAAGGTAACGAAATATACTCTTCTACAAAACTCCCACTGAAACAAAGATTAGCTCAAAAAACCCTTCTACCCAACAAAGGAACCAAGGTTGGCCAGACTCTGATACCAACTGAAAGGAAGCTAGGTGAGTGTAAATAGCTTCCTACACTAATCTAAGTAGGGGAGAGTTACAAAAATTTATTTTAACACCTTTAACAGTTACAATAAGGGAAGCACATAGAGAATAAAGGAATAGAACAACAATATTATGTTGGCCACCTCTAATGGTTCAATAACTAAGCCCCTAAAGCTATAACTTAGAGATTAGATATATGCACTAAGTAGTTATCTTTCTCATCATGAAGGTTCATTTCATTGTCAACCCAGGGACATGAACTTGAAATAGGTTAGCACTGTATGTGCACTAGGACTCAACTGTAGTCATCCTTATCCTACAACTAGAAAGGAAATAGTACTGAAAATAAAATGTTGGAAAGGAATTAACATAAGTGTTGAGCATGAATCAACAACCAAATTGAGCATCAACAATTGAACTAAAATGGATGACAGAAATAGAAATCTCAGCAAACAGACATGAAACTTCTCTATCTACCTTGGTTGTAGGAATAGTCACAAAACAGTGTTCCAATGGCTATAGGAATAGACAACTACTAAGACCAAAACTAATTACTAAACAGAAAAGTAACTATTAAACTAAATGGATGGAATTCTCACCAAGTGGGCTCCCTTGAATGAGTCTTCCCCAAGCTAACTCAGATACAGCAAATCAAAGTATCATTTTATTTATTGAAAACATGATTACATCATATCAGCAATAAGACTGTATTACTTGAAACTGAAAATGCAAGTACAATCTTAAAACATCCAACCTTGTGAAAAGGGGCATCTAACCATTATTTATAGGATAAAAGCTTCTAACTAGGCAGTTGACTCCAACAAAATAGGAGGACGCCATTTATTGAAAGCATGAAAAAGGGAGAGGAAGTTATGCATGCGCAAGATTTAGTCAAAGCATACTTTCCTCAACAAGAATCTAGCACAGCAACACCCCCTAGATTTTCTTAACTAGCAAACATGATCATTTAAAGGTAAGTTGCAACTTCTACACAAGCTGGGAGTTTCCCTCCATTAGAAGTTTTCCCTCCATTGGAAGTTTTCCCTCCATTCACTTCTTTAATGACCATCTTTTTTACTTCTTTAGCAACTGGCCAACTGGCATGAACTCCTTCCACCTTGCAATCTTCATTTATATTTCCATCTTGATGTAAACCTAGATGATGACATTAGTGTGCACAAAAAAATTGTGTATCCATAATCACCTTAGAATAACATCCATTCAATCACATGTAATATTAACATAAATATATTACATAGCAGGTTAATATTATCAAAGTCACAAGGATAATTTTATTCCCAAGGTTCATAATTTTAGGGAAATAACATAGAGAGTTTCAATAACTAGGTGCTAAAGCTTATGGTAACAACAACAAATATATGATAAACCCTATCAAAATTGAGCCATTATTTGGACTCATCGATATACACATAAAACAATGAAACCAAAATTACTATGGGGAAAACCCTTTTGGGTAAAAAACCCCACCCTCCAAAAGCATAGTACTTCTATATTTCTTCAAATAAGAGATACAATACAACCCAAGTACAAAGCTTCTACACAAGTGCTTCAAAACAAACACCTATTTTGGAGTGATATCAGCAGCACTTCGTTACCTGCAAACAAACTATGCATTCTACAACTCAAGGAACTCAATAAATAGAGTGTTACAAGCTTCAAGAAGTATCTAGAAGGTGAGGGGCATCCAAATCCAAAAGGCACAATATTCAACGCCTTAGACATGCATTTGGATAGATGTTCAATATTCCCTTACACCTCTTACACTTGTCAAACATGCATATAGTCTTCTTCCAAGCTTGGACGCCTAGAATATGCTAAAAATAGGCTATGGTAGATGCCTTACACAGCTTACAGTTGTCATAGAGTCTGTCACAGCTGACAACACTTACAGTTGTAAGAGAATCTGTCATAACTGGCTAAAAATAGTTGATTCTCTTACATCCTGTCATAACCCAACTTTTTCACCAACTTTCACCCATGCATTCAAAGATGCCTTATGACACGTCATAGAATATGTCATATGTCATAGATTCCAAAGTGGGACGCCTATTTCCACTTGGGATGATGATGTGTCATCTAGTCACCTCCAACGGGGATGCCACCCAGCTGATGGGTCCCAATTAGTGACATGACACCATAGGCAATTAAATAATACAAATAAATACATTAAATTACAACAATTAAATCAATGTTAGGACTCTAAGGTTGAGACACCTTAATCACAACAATAGAAATAAAAATTCCTATCCAAGCAAGGAGAAGATCACCAAAGAAAATGAAGTAATAAAGCAAAAGGGACATGTCAAGTACAAATGGATACCAAAGCAAAATAAAGAAAATCATCCCTCCAAAACTCCATCAGTTAAAGAAACTATGGGGAAAAATAAAAAAGGGAAATATATCCATCAAAAGCGTCCTCAAAGACAAAAGCAGGCTTCTCAAGCAAGGAACAAAGTATATCTAGTGGTTGGTCTTAATTCCACAAAAACCTCCATTCTCACCCATCATTGCTCATCTTCCCAAGTTTGGAGAGTCAAAAGTTCCAAACCATTGACCAATCCATCTCATATTCCTTCATGCATGACACCGTACACTTCATTCATGATATCCAATTCTCGCATTGACTATGTGTTGGCAGCTACCCTTCATCATAAGGATTTCGAAGGCACTTTATCGTGATGTGTGCACATAGACAAGGTTAATTCAGGTACCCACAAGGTAAATCAGAGTTCTTCAAGGTTGCACCCAAGTGCTTGTATCTTAGCAAAGCAACTTCTTCAAGCAGGATATCACTGGCACGTTATGATAATGGCTTCTACATCAGTACCACCAGGTGGTTCAACATGAGTGTAAAATTTCTAAAAAAAATCAAGAAAATAGTAAAAATAAAAATCATCCTCTAGTGAAAACCACTACGGTGGCGCTTTGGGAAAGTACTATGATTAAAACCTGGAAAACAGGCGTCATGAGTAGAATCGAGCATCTATGATCCTTGTCAGACAAAAGCATCTCATCCTTGTCATGATAAATCCAATGTTCCCTCCATCCATCCAATCTAGATTTATCCAAATATTCCCGTTTATCTTGATTTTGACGAAGATTCGGCGTATACTTCAACTCTACTCATGACAAAATTTTGACAAGCTCTTTACCATTTTATCTCATGAAGTCCCATAGCCCATATCTAGCATGATAAAAATCTGTCAAACTCTTTGCGTATACATTATCTATCTTGGTTATCCATTGCATTATGAAGAATTGCTAGACACTGGGGGTAGGTTATTACACTCTTGTTTTCAAATAACTCTTGATCCATGTCTTTTATCTCACAACGTGACATCAACATTGTGATCTAGGTATCATTTACCTCAAAATCTCATCGAAAATCCCAAAAACATTCATAAAATCTCATCAAAATTCAAAAACACTTGCAAAATCAAAAAATCCAAAAACATTCAAAATCTTGTATAGCCAAAAATCCAAAAACATCCAAATTTCATGTACAGCTAAAATCCAAAACATTCAAAAATTGTAAATTCAAAATCCAAAACATCCAAAACACATAAAAATCCCTAAAAAGGTTGAACATCGAAAATCCAAAAATAATATTGTGTCAAACTATGAGTCTTTGAGCTTGAACGTAGGCAAGGCCATCATTGATGTGCCCCAAAGACACCTTAGGTCAATCTTTAGGAGTCTGTCGTAATAAACTGGCAATTCGTTAACTGTTCATCTTCATTTTCAAATAAGTCGAGTTAGTCGAACTACATGGTCTCTGTGTGTATAACGTAGGAAAGGCTCATCTTTGATCAACCCCTAAGGCCCCTAGGATAGGTCTTTTAGGTTAGATTCTTGGTCGAAACTTTGAAAACCCCTAAACATTCAAAATCTCAAAAAACCCCTAAACATTCAAAATCTTAGAAAACATAAAAACATTAGAAAACATTCAAAAGGCCTAAACAAATCAAATATCTTAGAGAAAACCCTAAACAACCTCAAATAACTAAGAACATAAACATTCATATAAACCTTTGAAAAGATAAAAAAAAATAGCCTCAAAACATTTTTAAAATACCAAAAACATTAAAATATTCCAGAAAATCCAAAACCATCCATCTCATTTTTCTTTCACCTGCAATAAATCTCCTTCCATAATAAATTGATCGTCATCTTCAACCTTTGGTAAAACAAGTAGAAAACAAGTATCGCAAGTCGTAAAGTGAGAACTTAAGTGTCAAAATCTAAAGTCCAACTCATAGGTAAACGACTTAGTGAAGTTTGTATCAACGGCTTATCAAACACATTATCCTAATCAAACCATCTGATAACATGTCCTAGGATGCATCCTTCCTACGATGGACATCAACATCAGAAATCACCTTAGCTAAAATTAAACCAGTGATAAGAGATATAGATAACACTGACTGTTTGTCTTTGATCTTTTCTTCTGATTTATCTCAATGACCCATTCCCAGGACCTCTTGATGATGTCTATCAAAATGATTTAGAGAGAAAGGAATGGGGCATTGATCATTATCTTTCGTTTTTTGTGCTTGTGGGTATTCTTGTAAAATAATCTTAGCACATACTTGCTTAGTTGTGTGTAGGGAAGTTATTTGGAGTAGATTGTTGACTATTGTGTATGCTTTGGTCCAAGATATTTTGAACTAATAAACTACATTCCAATGATTTTTCCGTATGTCAAGATGTGAACAAATAATTAGCTTATCTATTTGCATAGTCAAATTCCATTACACTAGATACAATGCCATCCTGGTTATCAATAACTTGATGCATCGTATATATGTGTTATATCAAACATAAGGAATGACAGGAAATCTGAATCCCAAAATATGAGCAATTCATCATCTTCATCATCATCATCATTCATCTCATCACCCTCATCTAATAAACTCTCAGTGGATCATAGACTTGTTGGAATTTTGAATCAATCTTCAAAATCAATGGTCAAATCCATTCTTCTTATTCTTTTATCTTTACTAACATTTCTATCTAAGTATCAAATTTGTGTGATATATCAAAATATACATGATGCTACTTATGGCTAATGACTATCTATACATCATCAAATCTATCTACATCATACATCTGAGCTTTCTAGTCCTCTTTGAGCTAAACTAATCTTGCACCTTTGTCGGGAAATCAACCCAAAATTCAAAATTTTTGCCTGATTTCTCAAGGGGGCAGGGAACCATCTTATTCCTTCCACTGGTGCAATAGTGGGTCATCCAAAAAATCAAAAAAAAAAATTTTTGATATAAGTAGCAATTTTTATTCCGAAAAGCGTCAATCTTTGAACCAACATAATATGTACCTTGCTTCAAAGAGGGGAAATATGTAGACACTTAAAAATGTCTTGAATGATATCATGCACTTGAATTAGGTACATTAACATCAATTCATCCTCAAACTCATCCTCTTTTTGCTTAATTGATTAAATTAGCCTAGCTATTTAATTAATTATGTCATTTTCATCTATTAATCTAATTAATCTAATTAGGTTAATTCACCCCCTTCCATGCTAACATTTCTTCCTATTAAATTAAATACATCAAGTTATTTAATTTAAATCTCTAAGTCTTCTTATTTAATTAAATGGCCCTAAGTTATTTAATTAAATATCATTTCACTTTCCCCTTTTCATTAAATCACTTTATTTAATGAATATCATGTAATTCTTCTAAAATTGCATAATTAAATTACTAATAAATCTAATTCCCCCACTTGCAAGGAAATATTCCTCCTTTGCACATTCCTCTAAATTCCATTTTGCACATTAAAACTTTGTTTTAATTTGTTGAATATCTAATTTACCCTCACCCATGAGAATATTCCAACTAATATTCTCTCCTCACTCATTTGAAAAAGGGAATATTGTTTCTCCTAACAAACTTATAAGACTTCTTGTGCAAGTTTTGAGTGTGCTTGTTTGGAAGAATATGGACCCTTGATTCTTTCCTTGATCCATGTGATCATTGATTCTCATCTGTTGATGAGAATCCATGATCCATGTTTCATCTTTCCTCCATCTTTGACCATTGATTAACCTTTTTAATCTCAACCCTCCATTTCTCATTTGTCTTATAAATAGGTCACTATTTGGAGACAAATGGATCCATCTTTTAATATCAAACTTATGTTGTTAAAATCACTCTCACTTGCACTCATATTTAATATCATTTTAGCTTAATTAACTTGCATATTAACTTAGCTTCCATTAATGGTTTCCATGATAATATAAATGCATCCATTTAGTATTGTGTAATTAGGGTTTCAATCTTTTTAGCTTAAAATCCATTTACATTAGCTTTGCATAGATCCATATCAATCATCCTAGTCTACATCATGTTAAAATAGCTTGTATCATGTTAATTTAGCTTTAAATCATGTTTCATCACACATCTTTCATTAGTTTCGTCAATTCTCTTCAATAGAATTGATCGAAACAAGCTCATTTATCCACGGGATTGGGAAAGGGTCATCATTCCATATCAAAACGACACCACTCCCCCAATAGGATAAGTTTCAATGGATTAGAATAAGTGTTTCTAAAGCTTTTATAGTTTAATATGTTAAGTTTTAATGGATTCCTAGTTTAGTTTTTATTGATTGATCTTATTGGATTGATGTTTAGTGGCATAATTATGCTTTGAATCCTCATGGATCAAGTGTAGTTGGTCCATACTAAATCCGTCGATCACAAGTACAATGGAATAGATTAAAACTTCAAGATTTGAATATGTGGGTGAAGGATTTTGGATTTTCCATGAATGATGTTGAGTCTCTTCTTCCCTTCTCCTTGGCCTCCCTACCAAAGAAATTCATCAAATGAAATACAAATGAATAAGAAAACCTTTTATTTTCTTTGTTTAAGAAAGTTAGGGTTTCTTGGGTTTCCTAGGATCTAAGGATTTACCTTTAATCTCACCCAATCTATTAAGAACCTAATCTACAATTAAACATTAAATTAGATTTAATTACTAATAATTACTTAATTAATCTATGGTGGGGGTCTATGATAATAGGGACCCTCAACATAATTTGTCTTTAAAACATTTTTTTATCATTTTCTCCAAACATAAGGTATTCTTATTTAAAAATTAATTGTTTTCGTTTCATTATAATAATGAATTAATAATTAAATTATTATAAAGTAAAATAATCTTAAAAAGAATAATGAATTAAAATAAATGTTAAATATTGTTATTTATCAAAACTATTGGATAGATAATATTTAAAAAGATATAAATCTTTAGTTTCAAGGAGTAAACATTTATTGGCATTAAATCAAGGAATATGTTTGAATACTTTTCAAATGTGCATTATATATTAATGTAATGATTTAATAAAATTATTATTTCAATATATATATATATATATAGTCACTTAGTTTATAGGACTAATTAATTATCCTTTTTATCATTGATTTCTTAATTATCGTGGGATAGTTTAAATGATATTTTACTTTAATAAATAATCTCATAACTTTGGTTAATTAAATGTGGATTCGTCATGATCTCTTCTTGTAGACTTCACTTGTCATATCATTAAACTAGTAACCTTAGTAAGATTTCAATTATTGATATTTATTCCTAGAAATCATCTTGATGACTAGACTCTCATCAAGCTTGTAAAACTTTTTGGGAGGATGTGATCGAATCCCTCTTATCGTCAATGCATTGCTTATCGAATCCTAGTAAGTTATCAACATCAGCAAGGTGCTTAGATGGGGTTGATCTCCTTTGAGTTGCATTTTTTCTTCTTCACTATGTGGGAGCATACCTATGATGACATTGTACATGTCGTCTCTAGGGGAAACTTATGAATTTAAGGAATTTTTTCATTGTCTAAGGAAAAAATTGGCTTCATGTGTTATGCCTACGTGTAAAATGCGGGGATGATACAATCCAACATTAATATCAAGCTACAAAATATATAAACAAATTATTTTTTCAACTTTGCTAGAGTGTCATCCAATAACTATCTTCTGCTCAAGGTAACAATTGCTTTAGTATACTTTTGTATCTTTTTTAATAAAAGTATAGTTTTACTCATTCTAAATACTCCATTGTCTAAAGGGACATAATCTTCACTATTTGAAAAGATGTTTAGCACTCTACTACAACTAAGTGGCATACTCAAAATTCCTCACAATATAATTTTATAAATAAGTACATAAATCCCTCTTGGAATCATTTATTTTATTTTGTATTATTGCATTGGGAAACACTCATAAGAGTAAAATAGTGTCCTTTTTCATGTGAAATTATAGGTTAAACACTATATTGCATCAAATCTATTATGTGCAAATTCAAGGTTCTTTGTTTTAGTTTAGCATGGATATTACTTTAGTAAATACAAAAAAAATTGAGAGCAATAGTAAATGGAGTGCTAAAGAGAAGCAAACAATAGTGTTGATGTTTTGAAAAGGAATGATGAAGACAATTTTTCATATTTCCATAAGGAGAAAAAAATAGTGGTGTTTTTTTTTGCATCAAATCCTCTGAAGTTTCAATAGCTTGGCATTCAACAACAAGAGTTAAAAATAATTGCAAATAGATTTACATTTATTTTGGTGTTCCAATCCTTACAAATTTAATATTATAGCTAATTTTTTAAAATCAAATAGTGACTTTACTTTGTTGAATTGAGTTGTGGAATATATTTGTACACTCTCTACTTCTAGCATTTATGGGTCCTTTGGCATTTGTAAACTCAAGATTATATGTAAAGCCACTTGCAAGATTATCACTTCACAGGAAATAAAAACATATTTCATATTTTGTGCCACTAGAATTTTTGTAGTATATTATCAGGAGATAACCTAATTTATGTCCAAGGTAGGGAAATCTTACAGACTACCGTTGATCTGTTCAAAATTCTCTAAACCTTGAGGTTCGCCAAATCTCTTTCAATGTTCAAATATTTCTATTATATCATGTGAAAATATAGGTTTCTCTTACAATTGATATCAATTTAAAGGTGGGTAAATTTCATTGCAATATTTTTCTTTTGTACTCTATTTTTTGAATATAACTAATTCTTGATTGGCATGATATGCCTGAGTTCATTTCCTTAAAACTAAACAAAAAAAATTCAAATAATATTGGTATCGTTTATTTAGAGTGTGTATAATTTACAATCTTATATTCATATACCAAGATTTTGACTTAAATAAGTTATAGTCATGTATGATTTACAATTTCAAATGACCTTCAAATTGGCTTCAAGTTTACAAAACTTTATAAAAATATACAAGCAATTTTACTGAGGAAGCATATTCCTTTAGAATCAACATCCTGATACCTAGCAACAATTAGCAATGGGAATATCTTTTGCAGGATTTGCATCTTTGATCTTTGACAACTAGCAAGTGGAATATACCTTTCTAGATCAAGGCCTTTGTAGCATTATGACAACTAGCAACATATTTTGGAATATCCAACTCTTTCAAAATATCTTCATAATTTGTTGACGAGGAAGAAAAACAACTAAACATAACATCACAAAATTTCTACAAAATTACATTTGCACATGGAACCTAACCAAGCCTAACAACAATCTGTTAGGGTAAAGGTTTTAACTTAATTATGTTAATTAAGTTACCTTCATTCCTCTCTTAAGATTTCTTTTTAGTTTTGCATATTGTGACATTTAATAATTATATTAATTATTAAATGTCTACCTATTAGGGTTACTTTTTAGGTTTTTCTTGATCTCCTTTTAAGGATTGATCTTTGTAAATATTTTCTATTGTTTTGATAATATATGTCTCATATTACAGAGCTTCAAAACCCTCTCTTATTTTTTTCTCCATTCTCTTCCCTGTGACAGGTATCTCGTTGCATGCAAGTGTTCTTGGACTCTAAAGTTGGTTTTGACAACTTCTACATGGTATCAGAGCAGACCTGCTACTTCCTGTTCTTATTATGAAGAATTTGGAGCTACGAGGGTTTGATCAGGCTTTCACAAGTTTTCAGGTTTTTTTTGTGGATCTGGCTCACTTCATTATTTTGGTTCATTTTGGGCCCAAACAGACCTCACCATTGGATTCACAGTGCTTGAAAACCCCTATTTTCATATAAAACTTGTCCAATTTGGACACAGTTGCACCAGAAGGCAAAAAAAAATTGGCCCTAAGGTCGTACGGCCCAAGGGCACGACTTCTAAGGTGAAATTTTTTATAAAAATTTAAAGAAAAACAAATATTTTTTATTTATTTTTGCGCTGCCAGTGTAAAAGGACAGCACCGCCGCCACTCAGCCAAGCAGCCACCAGCAAAGGCGGCGGCCAACAGCTCTTGCCGCGGGGCCACCACCTCTGTTCGTCGGTCGCCCCACTAGCATGCCACCAACGCACCACCTCAGCACCACCAACCACCCAGAGACCGCCCGCGCACCACCAACTTCATCCCCCTGGTCGCTGAGAGGACCAGGGGCCGAAATTTTTAGCCCCCAGGGCTTGTAGGGGGCAAGTTGTGCCCTTTTTAGCCACTTTCACCAAATTGGGCATATCTCAGGCGTTTTAGCTCATATTTTCAAACAAAAATAGGCATTGGAAAGCTGTCTCCGCCCCCATCATGATGGTATAGGATATTTTTCATAATTTTCTAGTTTGGTTGCATTTTTTCACAGTCAAAGTCAAATGATTTTTTTGCACTTCGGGGGGCATAACTTGCTCATTGTTGCTCTATTTTTTGAAAATGAATAGGCGTCGAAAAGCTATTCTCGTCCTCTATTCATATCTTCTGTTATTTTTTCTAGAAAATTTATCAGGTACACAAGATTCAATCTGAAGCCTTTTTTGCTTTGTCTTTCTTTTTAGCTAAAAAATCTCTACTGGGGTTTGGTTTCTTGCATTGTGGGGGGAGTTTTTTTTTCTTGCTTTCTGTCATTTACTTCAGAAAACTAGAAACTCTTCACATTAAACCTTTCCAAACATGGTTGAAAACCCTTCTACTGTTGAACTTCTCACACCTCATAACTATCACACTTGGAAGGCATTCATGACACGTCTTCTCATATCAAAGGGGTTGTCGTCCTGTTTAGATACAATACAACCAGTTTTGACACGGCCATTTGAGGTTATGCAGCATAGAAATAAGAGGATGAGGCTATAGGTTTGATTTCCTTACATGTTTCAGACAGCTTCTTGTTTCATCTTGATGGGTGTAACAGTCCTCTTGAAATGTGGACCAAGTTCAATGATTTATTTGGGACCATCAATCAGTTTCATGCAATCCAGATTGAGGTAGAGTTGACTTTACTTCTACCTGATTCTTTTCCCACTATTGAGGACTTTCTGATGAAATTCAAACAATAGAGATCTCTTCTATAGGGTTGTGGTAAGAAAAAAATAGATGAGGAGTGTATTTACCTGATTCTTTCTAAGCTTTGAGGTCCTTTTCAGATATTCTCTTCGACATTTTATTCCACCATGGATGCATTGGGAAATCACTTTACCATGCCTACTTTTGAGGTGTTTTGTGATCGGTTGACATGAGAGCAGGCTAAGATATCATAGTTGGATGCTCTCACAGGATCACAACACCAAGCATTGGTAGCACAGTCATCTCAGGCGAAGCAGAAGCAGAAGCAGAAACAGAAACAGAAACCAAAGACCACAGAGCATTGGAAGGATTCCAGTTCACAGCACACCTCTGATTCACCTTCTCCTAAGGGGGACTCATCGAAGAAAGATAGACCTAAGTGTGCTTATTATACTAATCCAGGACATGATGAGTCTAAGTGTTATGAGAAGAAGATAGATGGATATGCCAAACAGGTTTCAGATTTGACAACTCTTCTTGAGAGGAACGATATTCATCACTCTTCTTCATCTACATCAGGCGAGTTTTCTTCTTCACCTTCATTCCATACAGATGGACAAGCCCCACATAAGGTTCATGCATTATGTGCAACCACTAGTTCACATTCATCTAGATGGCTACTGGATTCAGGTGCTTCACACCATATGGCATCTTCTCAGGACATGTTCTCATCTTTCGAGGTTGCGTCCTCACCACACATATTGATGGGTAATAACACTTATATGAGTGTATGTGGGAAATATTCTATCGACATTGATGATGGTACATTCAATGATGTACTATGTGTACCATCTTTGTCCACTAACCTTCTCTCCGTCTATCAAATTGCTCACAGTGGGACAGGGAAGACAGTTGAGTTCACACCTGATTCAGTGCACATCAAAGACATTCAGACTGGCAACATCGTTGCAACAGGGACTATTGATCATTCTTCCCGATTGTATGCATTCACACACTTTGGTCCACCATCTCCACTGTCTCATTTTTCCTCTCTTTCTACAAGAGAGCATGCAGTATCTGAGGTGAAGTTTGGTCACTTGAATTTATGTGTTCTTCCATCTGTTCATGAGACTAGTGTTGAGACTTCTACACCTCTACCTCTTGTTGAGATCACATTTGTTCATCAGGATTCATCTTCAGCTCTGACTGACTTTGTTGCTCCACTCATCGATCCATCAAGTGCAGTTGTTGAGGCCATATCAGAGGATATTCCTTTCCTCACAGATGACAGTTTCAACACACCTGTTATCCCATCTTCATTGGAGATTCCATTTCAGGATCATCTTGAGTTGTTTGATTCACCATCATGTTATTCAAACACTCATACTGTCATTCAGTTCTTCAATGAGCATCATCCAGGACTTCCATTTTCACCTCACATCTAGGGAATTCCTCTTCTTTGACTGTTGGATTTGTTTCTTCCTTTGAGGAGACACATTGGTTTGATCATTGGCATAGGGGTTCTCTCATTCTGGGGGGGCTTTGGAGTCTCTTCTCTCTCCTATGGGGGGAACATATTTTGTACTTGTGTGATAGAAGCAGTTCTTGGGGGTTCATGTTGAGTCCTCCTTCTATCTCTCTTCTTCTTTCACTCTTGTTTTTCATCTCTTTTTGGAGTAGAGTTTTTCCCATGAGGTTTTCTCTATTTCTCCACTTTATAGAGATTTGGTTGAATTTAGGTACCTGATCAAGCCTAGTTGCCGAGACCCTTGTTTGCTTTCATGCATTGTAGTTACCTTTTCCTTCTTGCACATGTTTGTAGCTACACTCTTGCTCATCTTAAGGGGGGTGTTAGAGTAAAGGTTTTAACTTAATTATGTTAATTAAGCTACCTTTATTCCTCTCTTAAGATTTCTCTTTAGTTTTCCATATTGTGACATTTAATAATTATATTAATTATTAAATGTCTACCTATTAGGGCTACTTTTTAGGTTTTGCTTGATCTCCTTTTAAGGATTGATCTTTGTAAATATTTTCTATTGTTCTGATAATATATCTCTCATATTACAGAGCTTCAAAACCCTCTCTTGCTTTTTTCTCCATTCTCTTCCCTGTGACAGGTATATCTTTGCATGCAGGTGTTCTTCGACTCTGAAGTTGGTTTTGAAAACTTCTACACAATCCATTAGATTCCTTTGAACACTATAAAACTTGGTGACAATTTAAGTATTTGTAACACTGAATGATGACTGGCATTTAATTTGTCTCATTATCATCTTCAATGATCACTTCATTTCTCAGGGCATCTTTCCTTCTTCTATATTCATAGAATGCAACTAAAATTTTGGTATTTCCTTCCCTTGGAAAACCTAATTCTTTCCCTCTTGTCTTCTTAGCTACACTAGCATCAGTGACTTTATCTACCTCTTCAAGTTTCTTCATAGGAAACTATTGAACCCACTCACAAGCATCCTACAAATTTGAATGTTCATTCTTATGTCCACGTGTATCTCATTCATATTATTTATACATATCAGCAACATTAAATATTGGGGAGACATCAATACCTGTTGGAAGTTCCAATTCATATGCATTTGATGAATTTTTTTTGCAAAATTTTACACGGGCCTATCTTCTTCCATTTTAACTTATTATAAGTTCCTTGTGGGAACCTCTCCTTCCTCAAGTGTTCCATCACCAACTCTCCAATCTGAAATTCCTGCTCCCTTCGATGCATATCAACATACTCTTTCTATTTGTTTACACTCTTCTCCAAATTTTCCTTCACTTCTTTGTACAAATCATGGATATACTCAACAAAGTCTTCCACTACAACACTCTTTCTGCCCAAATCTACACTATCCCTCAATTCATCCACACCCCCTAGGTTGTAAACACACACAATCTGGAATGGACTCTTTCCCACACTTCGATTAACCAAGTTATTGTAAGAAAATTCTGCTTGTGCCAATGTCAAATCCCATTAATTTAGTTTGTCACCTACCAAGCATCTCAATAAATTTCCCAAGCTTCTATTCATAACTTCGATTTGACCATCAATTTTTGGATGGTAGGCTAAACTAAACCTCAATTTTGTCCCTATTTTCTTCCACAAGATGCGCCAAAAATGACCAACAAGCCTGGTGTCCCAGTCTAAAATAAATACTCTTCAACAAGCCATGCAATCTAACCACTTCCTTGAAAAACAAAGTAGCTATGTGGGAAGCATCATTACACTTTTGACATGAGATAAAATGGGCCATTTTAGAAAATCTATCCACCACAACAAAAACATAATCATTACCTCTTTGTGTTCGTGGTAATCCTAAAACAAAATCCATGCTTATATGTTCCCACGGTCTTTCTGGTATCTGTAATGGTTGATACAACCCTATATTTTTCCTCACTACTTTAGCATATTGACACACCCAACAACATTGCACCATCCTCTTTACATCTACACTCATACCTGGCCAATAATAACTCTCATTCAGTTGTGCCAAATTTTTGTCCACTCCAAAATGATCACTCAAACCTCCACTATGTTTCTCCTTATTAAATTTTCCCTCATTAAACCATGAGATATACACAATCTCTTCCCTTTGAACAACCAACCATCTTGCAAAAAATACTCTAGCCATGGAGTTTTATCCCTCTCCATGGGATTATTACATGATGTCCAAGTTTCTTTGAAATAAACATCTTCATCATACAACTCCCACATAGAATCAAAACCAACAACATTCACTCTCATTTCATTCAACAACAAATACCTCTAACTTAATGCATCATCTACTCTATTGGATTTTCTACTTCTATGTTTCAATACAAAGGAATAACTTTGAAGAAATTCAGCCACTTCACACGCTTTTGACTAATCTTACCTGGGTTGTTTATGAACTACAATGCATGATGGTCAATATACAAAACAAATTCCTTCAATAGCAAGTAGTGTTGCCACTTCTTAAGAGCTTGCACAATGGCATAAAACTCTTGATCATACATGAAATATTTTATTTTTTCTTTATTCAACTTCTTGCTAAAATATGTTATTGGTCTATCCTCTTGACTCAAGCCTCCTCCAATCGTTGTCCCACTTGCATTGCAACCAACTTGGAATACTTTATCAAAATTGGGGAGTGCTAACATGGGTTGTTCAGTTATCTTGGATTTCAAAAATTTGAAACTTCACTCAACTGTTGTTGTCCACACAAATTCCTTCCTATTACCCTTCATAGTTTTCATAATAGGAGCACAAATCCCACTGAAATTTTGTATGAAGTTCCTATAAAAGCTCACTAATCCATGGAAGCTTATCACTTAAAACATACTCCTTGGCGAAGGCCAATCGACAGTTAATTCTACTTTTTTTGGATCTATTTTCATACCACTACCGGAAACAACAAAACGCAAATACACTAGTTCCCCTTTCATGAAGTTGCACTTTTTCATATTCACTACATTCTCTTCCTTGAATATTTTTAAAACTTCCCTAACATGTTGCAAATTCTCTTCTTTTGTTTTGTTAAAAACCAAAATATCATCCAAATACACTATCAAAAACTTACCAAGGTATGGTTTCAGCACTTCATTCATCTACCTCATCAAGGTACTCGGTTCATTTTTCAAACCAAATGGAATCACCATCCATTCATACAATCAATCATTTGACTTGAAAGCAGTCTTCTATTCATCCCCTTCTCTTATGCAAATTTTATGGTACCCACTCTTCAAATCAATTTTGGTGAAATACTTAACCCCATTCAAACAATCCATCATATCATCCATTTGTGGCAAGGGAAACTAGTACAAGTGATAGTTATCTTGTTTATGGCTCTTGAATCCATACACATCTACCACTCACCATCCTTCTTTGGTTCCAACACTGTTGGAACAACAAATGAACTTAAACTCTCTCTAATCAACCACCTATCCAATAACTCTTGCACTTGCTTATTTATTTCTACACTTTCCATAGATGTCATTCTATATGGTGCTTTATTGGGAAAGCTTGCACTGGGAATCAAATCCATACAATGGCTTATACTCCTCATTGGTGGCAATCCATCAAGTAGCTCCTTCATCATTATGTCTTCATATTCTACCAAAATTTTCTAAATTTCTATTGGTATTTCTTCATTTTCTTTCATTGTCCTTGTTGACACCAAAATTTGACGAGGTAGCAGTGTCTTATGGGAAACTCAGTTTATGGGGGACTTTTTGCGCTAAACTAAGCGACCTTTGGGTTTTTAGAGAAGTCGGCTTCTTCTGTAATGGGGTTTGAAAAGGGAAAAGAAAACAGATATAATAAAATAAAGTCTAACCTAAGGCGATGTGCCAAGACTTAATAATAGGCACAATAAATCACAGATCTAAGAGCCTGATTGGTATTTGTAGTGTTCTAGAAAATTAGAAACTAAAGATTACAGCATAGACAATCCATTCATTGACATAAAATAATATTGCATACATTCCTACTGCCAGGAAGAGTCTTTAGACATGGTCTAGGTCAACAAACTTGCATTCAATATATATAGAAGTTCTCAAATTAAATGTCCAGACAATAAAAGCACAGTTTACAGTTTGATCAAATAGCATGAAAAAATCGAAAGGCCAAAAAATTGGCACAATCTAAGAGTCTTTACAATAAAATAAAACAACAATAAAGGCTTGGTGTCTTTTTCCAAACCAGTGTTTCTTCAAATTCCGGACTCTTTTCTCACAATAGAGAAAAGTATATATAGCAGGAAAAACCCCCACCGCTTCGGAGAACAACAACAGAAAATATTTCGCAATCCCCTGGCAATGATGCGAGAATCAGAATATTCCCAAAACTGTTGCAACAGAATCGATCTGGAACCAAGCATCTGGTCACTCCAAGCACAAGTGCATCCTCTGCAAATGATGGTGGTGGTCTCGGCAAGGCCTAATCAGACAAGTGTCACCCTCTTGTGCAAATAATTATGATATGTAGTGGCCAATAGCAGCATTCAGTTCATCTGGTCTGTCGCCCGAATATGAGATCCGCTGACTAGGTACATGGCAGCCTTTCGCTGCCCATATGAACCTCTCTCCTTCATCGCTAAGGACTTGCGTTAATGCTACACGTGTCAAATGGGCGGAGCACTTCAATAATGGAGGGAACGATCACCAGTTGGGTGCCAAAGAGACACGTGGCAACATTTCGCTGCCCGCAGTCGTTACTTCATCTCTATGCTGAAAGACTTGTGAATAGCAAACACATAGCAAAAGTACACCGCAAATAACAACTGTGGGGCCCACCAAAACCTTTTGGGAAAAAGGGTTTTGTGGCACCCGAGCAGAGCCCGATGAGACAATTAGAAAGCATGATCAAAAGTATCTTGCAGATCGCAACACGTGGAAGCATAGCGGAGCTTTCTGGGATGCGAAAGGAATGCAGAGACTCGGGGTTGCAAGGAGTAGATACGTGGAGCAAAAGAGCCGAACCTAGATAAAAGGACTAGTCGATTACTTGCAATGCACAGGCCGAAGCATAGAGGAGAATACACCCGAAGGGAGCTAGTTAATTATTTATTAACAACTTTTGGCGACTATCAGGGGTGTTTCGACGAAGGAACGAAGAACCCAAAATTTCTCTTGTTTACAGGCTAGAGTTCCATTTCATTAGTTAATGGAGTCAGAGATTGGAAAGAGCCACTTGTAGAGGTGACCATTCATCCTCAGAGGGCTTCACCATGTTGCGCAAATTCTCCTGCACTCCACTTAGATCAATAGTTTCTTTGTGAGGCAGTGCATTGGGTAAACCGACCCCTGCTTCACAATGAAATAGTAGTTGTGCAAGCAGATGAATCACTCCCTCAATGTCGGTCGCTATAGGAGGATGACTGAAATCCTTGAAAGCCTCTGGATCATTTTCCTTCTCTTTTATCTTTTTTGCAATCTGCTCGACCATGGCAATAGAGCCATCTTCAAGGAACAGAGATGGCAAACCCATCCTGTTTAACTCAAAGAAACTCCCTCGTATGTTGTCTAGTGCCTTGCTCAGAGTAGTCACGACTGCTTTACTGCACTGGAAGGCAGAGTGGCAATGGATGAATTTATTTGATGTTTGAGCAACAGCATCCCGATCTTCAATACCCGCTCTGGCGAGGTTTTCATCAGAGATCGAATATAGCTCAGTGAGGAGATCTTTTGCTTCCAGAACCTTCTCCAATATGAACCGTGGGAACTGCTCAATCGTATCATGAGCCTCCTGGCTCAACTTCGATGCCTTGGTGATGAATCAGAGGGTAGGCTGTAGTGTTAGGAAAAAATCTTTAATCTTTTCCCAGTGAGAGATGTACAACTGCCTAACCAATGGAATGATGTTGGGTTGTGTAAGGGAAGATAGGAGAGAGTTTTTAAGAGAAACAATCTTCACATCTTTTGAAATAATAGCCTCAGCCAATTCTTCCCTTCTCTTTTTCTCAGACGATAGTTGTTCTGCAAAGCTACTCATTTCTTTATTCCAATTCTCCTCAGCTCGGGAGTGATTTGCTAAGTGTATGTCCAAAGAAGACTTTGTCTCTTGGAGTTCTTCTATTTGAGTTTTTAGGCCCTTAAATTCAACATCTTTTTCTTGTATTTTCTGCTCATATTAAGCATGTTGGTGCTCCAAAGCTTCATTCCTCTATGCCATTCCTTGACTATACTCAAGGCGAAGTCGCTCCAGCTCTTCATTCTTCAGTCGTAGATTTTGTTATGTCTCCTGATTCTTAGACTGTAGCTCTTTTACCATGGCAGGGTCCAAGGTCTGAATCTTTGCAAGTTCACCCTGAATTTTGTTCCTCTCATCCTTTGCTATTAGCGCCCTCTCTGTCATGCATGCAACATCTGCCTCTAGGTATTTCTCTTTTTTCTCCAAAAAACTAACCCTCTCCCTTACCGCTTTAAGTTTCTCACCCTTCTTTTTTAGCTGGAGGCTAGTTTTAAGGAAGTCAGAGGTGACCACTTGTTGTGTTTCCTCCATGATTTCAACCTTATCCTGCGGTCAGGCCACCTTCATGTCGAGCCCTACCGCATATATCTCATAATCTTCCAAGTGCATTTCTCCCTGAGGCTTGGTTACTCTAGGGTACATGGTTGCAAACTTCAATTCCTGTCGAGCCTCATCATAAAGAGTGTATTTTTGGCTCAATAGTAGCACTGTCATCTTTTGCCCTGCACTTTTGCATTCTACTTGCACGTGCCTCCTTTCCGCAATCAATCTGTGCTATAAATTCAGCTGGTGATGAAACTAGTCTGCCTGCAAAAGGAGCACCAAAAGATAGGGCATAGGGATAGGTAATCCTCATAGGCGCGGGCATTTGTTTCTTTTGAAGAGTGACGGTTTGCAAGGAGAAGTGGGGCACGTTCCAAAGCTTGGTTTGAGGTCCAGCAGAAGGGCTAATCACTTGTAATGACTGAATTGGTGAATCAGCCATAGGACTCGTAGGCTGGGATGGTGGAGGAGTTGTCAATGTGGTGTCAGCTTGTTGCGATGGAAGAGGATCACAGTAATAGCAGAAGAAGGCGCACCCGCAGGGGGTACATTTTCAGAAAGTGAGGCAAGAAAAGTCTAAGTGGCAGCAACAGGCGTAATATTTCACGAAGGAGTAAGGCTGGGTGGAGTGGTCTGTGAAAATTGGGCGAAACCTCTCAAGTATGTTGGATTAGAAGTGGAAAATAGGAGGCCAGTACTTGTGGTAGGGATCGTTGTTGATGCAGGGGCATATACCAAGGAATGAGAAGCAAGGGAAGAAAGAGTGAATTTTACCAATTGACTGGTTGATGGCGGCTCCAGAATCGTCAACGATTCTTCCTCAGCCTCAAACTCCTGGCTAGCCACAAGCACTTATCTTTCGATGGGTTCTTGCGAACCTTCCCCAATAATGCTCTTTGTGCGCTATCGTTTTGCGGGTGGGGTCTCATGAGCTTCAGCATCTATTGTCATTTGTTGTAGTGATAACCTAGCTGGCTTAGCGGCCCAAGTGAGTGTATGCGAAGCCCTTGATATATTAAAGTGCACATTTGTGGCCACATAGGTGGGTTGTCTGGGGCCTTTCTCCTTCGGCGCTGAGGAGGTAGATGTCGTTCGCTTCCTCCTCCTGCTCTTCGGACTCATCTTCTAGGTCTCCACTCTTATTAATGCTAGAGTCTGGGCTGGGATGGTCCTCATTCCACCATTTTTCAAATTCCTTGTCCTCCTTCAGACTGTCATAAGGGGCATCCAATTGCCTTGTCTCTTGGTGATACTTCCAGAAAGCTTCTATTTTTTCAGCAGTTCATTCCTCATCCTTCTTCAACTTATTATACATGGCGCGTCTTATGTGGACATTATCTTTGGCCACCGCCACAAAAAAGAAAAACTTGTGCCGTGGCCCTCTGGTATCTTGCGTAGGAATCGCGTTAGTTCAACAAAATTGTCATCCTTGTCTATTCGTGGGTTACGCCGCTTCTCCCAGTAAGGTTGGGGAACATGTGTAACCTTCATGTGTGGCTCTGAAAAGTCATTGAAAAGGTTATAATCCCACTTATCATTTACCAGAATCAACCCTAAATAAGCCAGTTTATCCTGCAATAACTAGTCCGATTGTTTCTTTACCAGAGTCACCAACTTGAAATTCTTCAGACAAGTAAAGAATCTCTTTTTCTTGACACTTTTACTGCTGCAAAAGGTAAAATAAATTATACACACTTGTGTATACATCTCAAGCACAAGTACCCTATCTGTGACATAGGCTGGGAGAAGGAAAGGTTGACAAGTGAACCCTTGCATCCAGAGAATCGTGAAATCTGTTCCAAAGAACCAGTCACATGCAGGAGTGAAACTCTTCATATATTCGGCCTAATCCTTGTTGAGCCAGATTATGTCACCTTCCCCTCATAAATCATGCAAGACCAGAGTTATGAAATAATCCAAAAATGCATAATAATCATATGACACGAAAAGAAAAGGCATCCACGTGGACACTGGCTTCCTCTTACCCCATTCATCAAAAAATGATAATTCAAAAAACCGGGCAAAGAAATTAGGGTTTTGATGTAGAAACATGTGAACCAGGAAAGAAAGAAATCTAAACTTTCCCTCCGCCAGGTAATTCTTTATTTTTTGTATCATTTCATCTACCATGAACTCAGCTAAATCATACCATAAGGTATTATGTTGCTTGCAGAATTGGAAAGTTGATCCCAGTTGAAAAGTTTCCACCATCTCATCAGAGTCTCGGCTGCACACAAAATCCAACATGGACATGGCATCCTACAAATCCTCGAGTAACACACCACACGACAACGGAATACTCGACTGTTTAGCACTTGGGGTGTTTTTCTTACCAGTCTCTTCCAACAAGAAATCTGAGTTCTTTTTCATCGTCCTCCATGTTTTTTCTCCTTTTCCAGGGTTAAAGGACTCAATGTTCTCTCTTCTTTTACTTGGGTTTGGGATGCATAGCATATGTCAAATGGTCTGTGGGGTGATGTGAACTCTTAAGTTTCAGCCCTCGATATAGCAGGTGTTTGGGTTATAACACTGGATGGCAGCATCAACTATCTCTGGCTAGTAGTGCACCAGCGGGACCATGTATTGTGAAAGACCATTGTACCATACCTTCATTGCCATAGAAGTGTCCGCCTTTATCAACCTTGTGTAGGCTTCTTCCCTTAAGGATTTAGGGTTTTTTGTGAGTCGTGGGTCATAGATATTATCCCATTTCTCTTCAATCCTTTTCTTGTTTCTGCAATCCTTGGGCCTTTTCAGCTCTTCTGTGTATGCCCTCTTCGACTTGTTTAGTATACCAGGCATAGCATACGCCAAATCCTCATAGACATACACACCTTCAGATGACTGTATGGCTATAAACATCTCCTAGCTAATTTCCTCTTGCATTTGCTAAGAACTCTCTGACATTTCTCTTTTTATGAAGAACTCTGTGATTTCTAGGCTCTGCAATTTTTCTCGGCTCTGGATACGCTAAAAACTTCTCTGCACTTCGAGCTTTGAAATTTTTGAAAATACTTTGAATCATTAAACCTTTTCATGCAATATTTGGCTATCTTTTCTCAAGGTGGTAGAGGAAAGGATGCCTATTGCATTTAATTCGGCATGTACCGTTAATTTCGCAATTCGTGCAAAATGAACTACTTACCATCTTGAGGTTGCAAGAGTTCATTATTGTGTTTGGAAACCATGTGATATGTTGTGATTCCCTTGAAACTTGAGTTGGAAATCTTACCTTCTAACCTTGCGTTAGTATGTGTTGGTAATTAATATCCTGGCTAGAATGGTTATGCCAAAGCAAACGATCACGCCCTGAAAAGATATGGATATTGCCTTGGGTTCTGGGAAACGCCTATGAGATAACACAATAGCCTACAGCCATGCAGCTTATTGTCAATGAGTGCCACCTTTTTAAAGCTAATTAATTATCTCCTATTAGTCTAGCACGCATTTGAACTGTACCTCCGCAAATGCAACTGGTCCGAAAATGTGAGCAAACGCAGGCATTCCTTTCAAGTTGGCATCTAGTTATCATCACGTTTTCTCAAAATGGATTAGCATGCATCTTGTCATTTTTTCTATAAATAGGCCGGTAAGTAGTGAGGAAATCATACTTAGCATTTGAGCAATGATAGGTTGTTTAGCACAGTTTTAAGCAAGTTTTCTCATAGGCTAGGTGATAGGTAAGTTTCAGCATTGGTTAGGAGGTGTAAGAATAGTGTCAAAATCATGGATACTCTTGTTCGGCTAACCTCTTATAAGTCACAGACAACGTTTCTAGGGGAGGTTTCTACTAGGCGGCTGAAAAGAATGACTAAGAATAAGCATTCCCTAGTCTTGGTAGCCATAAAATGGGTTCTAGGTAAGGACTGCATAGAATACGAGGACAAGTATCATGTGAATACTGATATATGTTCCCACTTTGTAGCATCTATGTTAGACATTGGCATCCCCAGGCCCCTCATCATGAAGCTAGTCAAGGAAATGTTTTCCAGAAAGTACCTCAATGGCCTTGGTGAAGTTGTCACTCATGCTACATATGGGTAGGTCTGTCGTCGCTATATCGAGGAAGAAGCGGTAGTTGTATGGTTGTCATTCCTCAGTGGATTTCACCTTCAGACACACGACGAGCATCGGCAGAGGGTTACCCAGACCTTGCACTTTATGTTCCACAGTTACAACGCAATTTTGTTCTACGATGTAGATTGGTATACCGACTTCATGAACCTAGTGTTTCCCCCGCCAATGGTGGTTGTGCCGAACGATGTTGCCTCTATTGCCAAGGAACCTGCTGATGAAGAAGAGGTAGACGCTGCCATTGATGCGTCAATTGCTGCCTCTCATGCCCTTGGATGAAAACCCTCTCTGCTCCTAAAAATTCCTCTTAGTTTTCTTTATTTCCTGTTGTTACATAGATCACATGTCCTACAGTTTTGTATATAAGCCTAAAAAAGGCTATAATTTTTGCATACATGAAAGAATAGCTCAAATAGTTGTATATTTTTTGGATTATGGCTTTCCCAGCCATTTTACAATGTAAAAACCAAAGAATATATATAAATAGATATATATCTTTATATAAAAAATCCATAGCTCTTTCTTCCATTCTGCATTTCAGTTTTATGGGCTCTTTTATAGCATATGTGTTTATTTCTTGCACATGGGTATGTTTTATGTAAAGAAATCCTACTATTCCACCCTTCGTAATAATGGGTTACTTTCACAGAAGCATAAACTAATTTCGAAAAAGACCGGCCAAAGAAAGGGAAATAAAAACACTATTCACATATATACAAAAATAGAACTCAACACCTAATGGAACAGCTTAATATGAATCCCATTAACTGGGATTCCTAAGGGTTCCTATTCCATATTTTCTAACTCGAAAGCGTTATGCTCCTTGTACCGAATGATTTTAAAGGGGCCCTCCCATAGGCTATCAAATTTACCATGCTGACCTGGCTTAGCAGCCCTTTTATCATACTTCAATACTAAGTCTCCGCACTTTAGGCCTTGGTCGAAAGCCTTCTTTTCAAACCATCACTTGACCACTTGTTGACGGTTTGTCATGGCTATTAGGGAATTCTCCCTTTTTTCTTGTACTTCTAACAGTTTGGAAAGCTGAACTTCCATGGTGCCATTTTGTTCTATCTCGAGGGATTTTAACAATTGGAGTGCCAAAATCTCCATAGATATAGGTAACAGCGCCTTTTTCCCATATACCAACTCATAAGGTGAAGTCTTAAGGACTTGCTTAGGAGTTATGTGGTTTTCCCAAAGCGTTGCTAAGAGGTTTTTATGCCATTCCCTCTGGTGTTCCAAACCAATCCTTTTAAGAAGTTTGACTAGGCTCTTGTTTGTTGACTCTGCTAGGTCGTTTCCCTGCGGGTAATAATTTGATGATGTCTTGAGGAATATGACATTCGTTAATGCAAAGTGACATACCTTTGTGCCTAGGAAAGCTCTGGTATTATCAAAAATGATAGTCTTTGGAGGACCGAACCTTGTCACCAGCTTTTCGGGGAAATCTACAATCTCTATTTCTGTTGCGCTTTTAAGTGGAACGGCCTCTATCCATCTTGTGAAGTACTCTGTGGCGGTCATAATCCACTTGTGTCTAGCACTAGAAGCTGGGTTAATCATCTTGATGAAGTCCAGGCCTAATTGCGCAAACGGTTCGTCCGCCACTATGGGTTTGAGAGGCATTACGGAATTCTTCCTTCTGTCAGTAAAGAACTGGCAATTTTTGCAAGATTTTACCAAAGAGTGGGAGTCACTAAAAAGTGTAGACCAATAGTAATCAGCGCACATGATTTCAATGGCAGTGGTCTTAGCAGAGAAGTGTCTGCCCGTAGCGATGTTGTGGAATGCGTCAAGAATCCTCTTTGCTTGCTCCGAAGTAACACATCGCAGGAGAAGACCATTGAAATTTCTTTTGAAAAGGACTCCCTCTACTAGCGTATATCTACAATTTTGCAGCCGATAGTATCTCCTTTTTTGGGATGAGAGACCTGGTGGATACGCTCCCATTCGCATAAACCTTATTCTATCAATCATTAGTCATATTCAAGGATCTTGGTGATCCAATTAGCTCTTTTTTCTGTGATCTCCCCTTCCATGATATATTCACGCACACTGGAATGTGCAACATAAACGAACACCTTGTTGTAGGAAATTACACGGTTGAAATTTTTAAGTCCCTTCACTATTGCAAAGGCCTATCTTTCGACAAAATTATAATTCTCCTCATATTCCTTCAGGGTTCAGGAGTAGAACGCCACTAGATGTTCTCCTTTTCCTTCATCATCTTTTTGGGTTAGGACAGTAGCGATACTAGACTTGCTACTAAATACATACATTATAAAATCCTTAGATAGATTTAGATTAACCAATACCAAAGTTGTGGAAATAGCTTCCTTGACCTTTCCAAAGGCTTCCCGAGCTTCAGTCATCCACTTGAATACCTGATCCTTCTTAAGCATCAGGGTGATCGGCTTAATTATTCTCGCAAAGTTGGAAATAAACTTGCTAACAAAATTTACTTTGCCCAGGAAGGACTGAACACCTTTCTTATTCACCGGAAGGGGAAGTTCCTTGATAGCTTTCACCCATTCGGGGTCGATTGAAATTCCTTCCTTAGATACCACATGTCCTAACAGCTTGCCTTGCGGTACTCCGAATACGCATTTCTTCAGATTTAGGGAAACCCCGAACTCCTGGCACTTTTGAAAAACCATTTCTAAGTGGTCAAAATGATCATCCTTAGATTTAGAAAACATAGTAAGATCATCCAAATAAATTAGAATAAACTTATCGATTAATTCGCTGAATGTGATGTCCATCGTCCGCTGAAATGTTGCCCTTGCATTGGATAAACCAAAAGGAATTTTAGCATATGCAAATGTTCCCCACTTTGTGGTGAGCGTAGTCTTGTGTTGATCCTCTTCCTTAACTCAGATCTGATTGTAGCCGGAGAAACCATTCAACAGACAAAACATTTCTGATCCTGTAATTGTTTGTAGGATTGACTCCATTGAAGGCAGTGGATAATGATCTTTTAGGCATGCTCTGTTTAGGTCCCGGAAGTCCACACACAAATGGATATCTCCATTCTTTTTTCAAACCGGGACCAGATTGGATACCCAAGTACTATGCTTGATTGAGAAGACAATGTGTGACTCAATTAGCTTAGTTAACTCTTACACCATTAGCGCTTCAATTTTAGGGTTTACTGGCCTTTGCTTTTGCCAGACTGGTTTTGCACCTTCTGTTAGCTCAATCGTGTGTTGAATGATCTCAGGATCATATCCTTCCAGATCATCATAGGACCAAATCACTACTCCATATTTTGCACAAAAACTGATAAGTCTTTCTTTATCATGGTGCGGGACGTCTTTCCCGACTCGAAGATTCTGGCCATCTGAGACCCGAAGGTCCAAGTAATCACTTTTGTCTACTACAAACTTCCACCTATCATTTCTTGCATCATCACAATCAAAAAAAAATTGAGAGTAACCAATCCTTTCAGAAGCTTGTTAGATTTGAGCTGCATAATATGTCCTTCATAAGCTTCGACAATCTTTGGTTGAAGCTGATCAGCGAATTCCCTTGACTGCTGGATGAACGAGGTAATGTGTTCATCACTGTCAAAAACTTTCCAACTCTGATCATTGTCAAGAATCGTTGGTCTGACTAGTACTCGTACTGAATGTTTGTTATGTATAAGGTCAGAGGCAGGATCAAACTGAGCACCAATCATGGCCATGCAATTTGCATCGCTATTTTGTCCTCGGGGAATAGTCTAGATGTTGAAGTCTTCAAAACCCTCAATCAGGTCCCAGACTCAGTGCTAATAAGATCTCATGCGGACATTCTTTGCCATGGAAATTTCTTAGACTTGGTTGACTACTAGTTTAGAATCTTCAAACACCATTAATTTCTTTATGCCCATTCATTCCACAAGGCTTAAACCTTGAACTAATCCTTCATATTTAGCCTCATTGTTTGAGCAAGCGAAATGAAAACGGAAAGACCTTAACAATTTTTCATTTTGTGGGGATATTAGATATATCCCCGCTTCAGCACCCACTTTGCTTCTTGCTCCATCAAAGTACAGTGTCCATAGCTCGCTTGCTTGGCTACCTTCGGACTCCTTGGCGACCTTTGGGAATACTTGGTCTTCATCATAAATTGCATAGGTGCCTAATCCTATAGCATGATAATTGTCGAAAGGATCATTGTCCATGTGTTCACTCAATAAAGCATCTTCTTTGTCATTTCGGTCACCACTCACCTTTTCTTCCTCCAGTAATTCAACGCCATACATTTCCTGCTTGGTGATAGAGGTATGTGTGGCTTCAAAATTGATCAGGGCTTCATCTGCTACATGTTCAAAATGCAAAGCCTCTGATTCTATCTTCATTTTTGTGCCATGCTTGGTTCTAAGTATCAGATGTGACCAATCCAAGGACAGGTATTTTCCTACCTTTGAAGTAAATTCTTGGGATAGACAGATACCAAACATAGGAGGAACAACTATGATCACAGTGTCTTGCGGCACCGTGATACTAGGGCAAGCAAATAGAGTTAAAGGAAGTGCTTTGATGACACCTATGGTTTCAACTTTGTTCCCATCAAGCTACATTACCCCCCTTTTCATAGGTTCGTAGCTAAGTCCTAAAGCTTTGGCTATCTTTTTAGGCATAATCGTAGTGCTAGCGCCAAAATCAATCATAGCATTGTGCAATAACTTCTTTCCTATAATAAGAGTCAGGAAAAAGGGCTGGAGTTTTAACTTATCTCTAATCTCAACAGGGGATTCCTTTGTATTGTTTGTGAAGACTTTAGCTGGCGGTATTTGATTAACAACCTCTGCACTAGCAAACAACTCTGTTGGTGTTGTGTTGTCCTCTTCTTGAAGCGCCTTTTGTAATAACGTCTTTTGCTCGAGGATAGCTAGAATGTCCCATAGAGACACATTAGTGGATAATTTCTTCAATTGTTCTACCACATTAAAAGGTGACAAACTCAGAGGTTTCTGCTCCTTGGTTCTTGCTATAATAATTTCCTTTCATGGTTGAGATGGTGACGGGACGGTAGAAGTGCCAGGAATCTGATCGGAAGCACTTTTGAGTTGCAGGCTAGCCAGATGCGAAACAACTGACTCGCCAGTAAATCTCCTCTTTGAGCACGTGTTATAATCATATTACACTTGAGGTGTTTTGGATATGAACGTATCATTAGCAAACATAGTTTCTTCTTCCTCCATCCAGGAGAAAAGTGCATGATCAGGAGCAATATCGGATTCTTATTCTAAAGACATTCCTTGCATTTGCACGATAAGAACCACACTCTCCATTTGTGGCGAGGCATACATATAACCTCTGGAATCTATCGCCGTGCCTTGACTGCATTGCTCTTCCACCTTTTATTGCAAATTTCCACGTGGACAGTTTCTGGGCATATGTGCATCGCTGCAAGGGAAGCACCACAGATTGATGTCATCAATGAGGTTGTTCTGCCCTACGGTTAATTCCCTACTCGAGCTTGGTGAAGCGCTCGTCAGCGGAGTAGGCACAGACACCATTTGGTTGGTGGATTAGTGCGAGGCATGCCCTGGTACTGATTTTGTTGATATAAGGATCGACCGCCTTGATAGTTTTGATGTGCAGGCTTTAGAGGCGTTGATTGGTTCCACTTAAGAGTGGTGATATCATTTGACATGGTTCACAACATCTCTTTGAGATCACTCATTTCATCTTTGGAAGAACCTAATGTAGAGGCTACATTTTGTGGGGTTGTCACATATGTGTACATCAATTGGGCAGTCGCGGGCACACTAGTTGAGGCAACCCCTTGTGCGGGAATCGATATTTCAAGAAATATCGGCATGATAGGTCAAGGGGGAAACTTTCTACAATCTATCAAATGATTCTTGGCCTTGACAACGACACCGTAAGCATCTGGTAGAGTAGCTCCTCCCAAATACTTGATCATCACAGAAATGTCAGAATTGATAGACTTTAGATAAAATATGAATGCCAACTCGAGAGTCGGGCGTATAGTAACAGGAATCATCTGCCAATTTGTGTGAAATCAAGCATTAAAGTCCGTCAGAGCCTCCTAGGGGGATCGTTTTATGACAGATAGTTGATAATATAGTGAAGAACGATCTCTGTCATTTGAGAACCTCTCATAGAACGGATCTCCGAGCTCATCCCAGGTGTGAATAGTGCTAGGTGACAGTGTTTGGTACCAATCCAACGCCTTACCTTTAAAAGACACGGCAAGAAACCTCATAGCTACATTTTGTGTTGTAATCTTGTGTACCAAACAGACGTCTACCACATCCTACAAATGTTCTACTGGTGTTCTTGAACCATCTCCGGTAAACTTGGGTATAGCTTTCATGGCTGAAACTGGGAGAGCGCCCTAGACAACAGGTGCTACCCAGGCTGCTAGGGGACTTCCGACATCCCATGCCACATAATTTTTGTTAGCGGCTGACAACATGGTGAGAGGAACGGGTGGCGGGAATGGAACAGTTACCAATTGATTTGCGACTCGCACTGTTCCTAGTGGAGGTACTATTAAACTGGGGTTACCTGCGGTTTGGGATCTAGTTGCAAGTCGATGACTCATACACCCTTCTAAAACGCAAATTCATTTAAGCTCGGTCCCACTGAGCGTGCCAGAAAAAGAACAAATTGTTGATGCCAAAATTTGATGAGGTAACAATGTCTTATGGGAAACTCAGTTTATGGGGGACCTTTTGCGCTAAGCTAAGTGACCTCCGGGTTTTTAGAGAAGCTGACTTCTTTTGTAATGTGGGTTTGAAAAGGGAAAAGGAAACAGATATAATAAAATAAAGTCTAACCTAAGGTGATGCGCCAAGACTTAATGATAGGCACAATAAATCACAGATCTAATGGCCTAATTGGTATTTGTGGTGTTCCAAAAAATTAGAAACTAAAGATTACAACATAGACAATCCATTCATTGACATAAAATAATATTGCATACATTCCTACTACCAAGAAGAGTCTTTAGACATGGTCTAGGTCAGAAAACTTGCATTCAATATATATAGAAGTTCTCAAATGAAATGTCCAGACAATAAAAGCATAGTTTATAGTTTGATCAAATAGCATGAAAAAATAGAAAGGTCGAACAATTGGGACAATCTGAGAGTCTTTGCAATAAAATAAAACAACAATAAAGGCCTGGTGTCTTTTTCCAAAACTATTGTTTCTTCAAATTCTAGACCCTTTTCTCACAACCGAGAAAAGTATATATAGCAGGAAAAACCCCCACCGCTTCAGAGAGTAGCAACAGAAAATATTTCACAATCCCCTAGCAATGATGCAAGAATCAGAATATTCCCAAAGCCGTTGCAACAGAATTGATCTGGAACCAAGCATCCGGTCACTCCAGGAACAGGTGCATCCTCTACAAATGATGGTGGTGGTCCCAGAAATTCCTAATTAGACAAGTGTCACCCTCTTGTGCAAATAATTATAATATGTAGTGGCTAATAACAGCATTCGGTTCATCTGGTCTGCCGCCCGAATATGAGATCCGCTGACTAGGTACGTGGCACCCTTTCGCTGCTCGTATGAACCTCTCTCCTTCGCCACTAAGGACTTGCATTAATGCTACACGTGTCGAATGGGTGGAGCACTTCAATAATGGAGGGAACGATCACTAGTTGGGCGCCAAAGAGACACGTGGCAGCATTTCACTGCCTCCAGTCATTACTTCATCTCTATGCTGAAAGACTTGCGAATAGCAGACACGTAGCAAGAGTACACTGCAAATAACAACTATGGGGCCCACCAAAACCTTTTGGGAAAAAGGGCTTCATGGCACCTGAGCGAAGCCCGATGAGACAATAAGAAAGCATGATCAAAAGTATCCCGCAGATAGCAACATGTGGAAGCATAACGGAGCTTTCCAAGATGCGAAAGGAATGTAGAGACTCGGGGTTGCGAGGAGTAGACACTTGGAGCGGGAGAGCATAACCTAGATAAAAGGCCAAGTCGATTACTTGCAATGCACGGGCCAAAGCATAGAGGAAAATACACCCGAAGGGAGCTAGTTAATTATTTATTAATAGTCCCAATTGTTGCAATCTTTGGACCAATGGAAAAACATCTTCCTCCTTCCTTCAAGTCTTTCAAAAATTGTTTACCAAAAATAAAACAAACCTTGGAGCTGCTCTACACTTCTTCTTCCCTTTCTTGAATTGGTGTTAGTGTGTATTCTTTGCCATCTTTCTTGATTCAGTATATGTTTTTCCACCCATCATGAAAAACATTTCGATCAAATTGTCAAGGCCTTCCCAAAAGTAGATGGCATGGAATTGCACATTACTTCATCCATATATTTTCCAATTTGGAAACTCACAAGGAATTGCTCACATACCATCAAACTAAGATCTTTTTGTAACCATGAGACCTGATATGGGTTGAGATGTTTTAATCTTTTCAAATTTAATTTTCCTACCATCTCTTCAAATACAATATTATCCATTCTACTACTGTCCACTATGACTTTACAACACTTTCCACCTACTTTGCATCTTGTTCTAAACAAATTCCTTTTTTGCATTGGCTCCAACTTCTCCTTTTTGATATTTATCAAAAAATTTGTAGCATGAGAGACTCTCCATCTTCAGGTCCTTCTCATGATTTGGTGTAGTCACACTTTCATTTTCAGCCTACACTACATGAATTCTAGCTTCCTTCCCTTTGCCATTATTTTGTTGTATTTGTGTGCATTCAAATGCCCTATGCCCCAGCTCTCCACATTGGAAGTATGTACCTCCAAACCTTCTTCCTCTACCTCTACCAATGTATCCTCTATCACGAAAATAATCTCCTCTTCCCCTAGAAGATTCTCCTCTTCCTTTATTGTCTTTTACACCCGCATGAGATGTATTTATCTCATCTTGTTTGTTTTGGTAACCTCTACCACTGTTGTTTTTCCCTCTTCCTCTCAAAAATCTGCCTCTACCATGGAAATTTTGTTGTTGTTTTCTTGAAAGTTTCTCTTATGCCTTCAAGGCATATTGATATGCCTCTTCTATACTACTCACCTAAAGCATGTTCATTTCATCTTGAATGGAATTATGAAGGCCATTTACATTTCTTTATACCCTTTCTACATCATCATCCACATGTCAAGCCTGGATGCTCAACCAATAGAACTCCTTGGTGTACTCCCATACATTCTTCTCTCTTTGCTTCAAATTTTGCAGCCTCTTAAACAAATCAAGTTAGTAATCTACAGGAAGAAATTTTGCCTTTATTTTTGTCAACATCTTCTCCCATGTTTTAATTTTCTCTTTACCTCTTCATCGTCTTTCAAGCTACATGTGCTCCCACCACATGGAAGTGTGTCCTTTCAACTTTTTTTTACATATTTCACTTGTTTTGGGTCCTCAATTGATTCCACATCAAAATATTTTTCCATTTCTAATATCCAATCCAATGACTCTGTTAGATTCAAAGTACTATTAAAAATTGGAGGGTCCAACCTAGGCTTGCTACAAAGCCTATCCATTGCTTTAAAAAATATACCTTCCACCTCATCTCTATGCTCATCTTCTATATTGAATTTTGGTGCTTCTTCTTCAGCTTCATCCTCGCTATCATCCACCATCAGGATTCCTCTTTGTTGTGTCAATTCTATTGCCTCCAACCTTGCTCCTATCATAGCTTCAAGGCCTCTTATCATCTCTTTAAAGAACTTAAGGTCTATATTTTGTGGTCCTTTTCACCTATGCCCTCTTTGTTCCATGTTCATAACCCTCTACAATTGTGGGTCTCATTGTCCTTTCACACACCCACAACAATCTTCTTAGGATTCTTCTCCCAACACAATTCTATACCGACTCTAATGCCAATTTGATGCAAATAGGAATCAAGGGTCCTATGGGACTGCCAATTCTAGTAGCAAGTAGCTTGAATCAATTCTCTCCAATACCTATAGCTCAAATTGAAAATTGAATTTCACATTAACAGTCACAATTATCAAGAAGTTGTTCACCATTGACATTATGCAATAAAATAAGTTACAGGCAAGATTGAATCTTTTCAAACTCAAAAATTGTTTTGATTGCAGCAATTTCATTCTGCAACTATATTGCTACATCTATTAAACATCTACAACACCTTTTCATATTGTCATGCTACCCCCTGTTCACAACTTCTCTGCATTTCACTCAATTGTAGATCTCCAAAATTTCACTCTTCTTCCTCAATATGTTGGTTGAACCCCTCTTCAACAATTGATTTCACTTTTATATGGCACCAATGCTCATGGAATTTGAATGGTTACCACTTTCAAATTGAACCAACGCTCCTCACCAGGTAGGTTGCATTGTAATATGATCATCCATGTTCTCCAAAATGTAATAGCAATAGTGTAATCACCCATCCTCAATGACTCGACCCCCTTGAAGAAGACATCATGTGCTAAAACCAAAACAATGTCATTGATTTGTTTTTTAAATCTTCAAAATGAGGACAACCACCCAAAAATTGTGCCCATGCCATGTTAGAGGGAAGTTGACTGCCCCAAAGCTGGAGATATTGAATGCCTCATACCCATCTTCCCATTGTGGATTTTTATGTCAAAAAAATTACATTCTTGAATGCCAATACGTTGACTCTGCTAGGTGCCCCAATTAATTCCTTTGACCCTACAACTATAATATTCACCTCAGGAAATGCAAACATCAAAATAAGGCATTGCATTTTACATAGGAAGATTAAATAAGTTTTTTTAAATGAAATTCAGATATAGAGAAATCACGAACGAATTCTTTGCAATAGAATAATAGTCCCCGACACACAATCAAAATCACAAATGAAAAATAAACCAAGATCAAATTGATCATTTGTTTGGACGATGTAGGATTACACATTCGTCTGAGTGCTCCTGCATCATATTGTAAGCCATTTACCAAGTTTGTCCATAAATAACGCAAGGACAAGCATTCTAAAAAAAAATAATGGTGATAAACTATATGCCATTAAATATAATTACTTAACCATTTCATTATCCCATTCTTGATAAATCATATTATTAGTTCTATTGCAATCGATGCATTTTCTTTATAACTAGACACTTGGCCAATTAGATCGTGTTGTTTAAAATATTTTTGTCTTTTTCCTATAGTCTTGATTTTTGCTCAAATTATCTAAGCAAGAAAAAAATGATTTTTCTCTTTTTCTATTGGTTTGAGTAGGTAGATTTTTCATTTTTCATTAAGTAAATTAGGAAAAAATGGGAATATTAGAACATTATATGTTGTGGCAAATATTTAATCGGGGGATGCATGTAGTGGCAGTTTTGTCGACGGGCTAGTTTGTACTGAAGCAGTGAATGCATGTTTAATGCATTAAATGCAAACTTTACGATATGTATTCGACAGCTAGTGTGTACACAAGCAAAGGATTCATAGTTAATCCATGAAATATGAGGCAACTTTTATTTGTTTGCTCATTGTTTGTTGAGAAGCTTTTGTTTTCGTTTCGAACGCTTGCGATTCCGTGCAGTGCTTGAGCGACGGAGGAGCTGAAGGAACGATGTGCAATTGGTGAGTGGGTCATCTGTTTATTTTCCATTTTTTGAAATCTTAGGTGAGTGGTGGGTTTTGTTTGTGTTTTTTATTGTTTTCTTATCGTTCGTTCAAAAGCTTGTGGGTTTTCTAGCTGTTGGTTGGGGTTTTCCAAGTTCGTTATTCTATAAGAGTGTAGGGGCCGTCAATGGCTTTATTGTGCGTTTATCATACTTGATAGCTAGAAAATTTGATTTTTGTTGGAAGGGCCAAGGGGGCAAGTGGGTACATCGAATTACATGTTATTTGAGCAAGGTTTGTCAGACTGTGGGGGCAGAGAATGAGGAGAGCTTGGAAAGCAGAATTTGTGAGATGTGTTGTATGGTTGGTCTGTACATAAATAGTGAATGCATAGTTTATTCATGAAATGTGAGGCGAGAGGTGGGTTTTGTTTGTGCTTATTCTTGTTTGTTTGTTATTTGTTAGAAAGCTTCTATTTTTTTAGCTTTTAGTTTTGTTCTTCGATTTTTGTTATTTTGTGGCAATGTATTGTTGGTGACTGGCTTCTTTCTATGTTTATGATGCTTGGTTGGTGTTGCAAGGGTTAACGGGGAATGCTTGGTAAAATTTATGATGTTGGTCTATTTTTTTGCAATATATATTATCATTTGTTTATTCTTCGTTGAAAAGCCTATGGGTTTTTTATCTATTTGTTGTGGGTTTGCATGTTCATTTTTTTGTACAAGTACGGTGGCCGTCAATAGCTTCGTTGTGTAGCTTTTTGTTAAAGGGGCTAGTGGCAGAAGTGGGTACATTAAATTACATGTGCTTTGAGCAAGGTCTTGTGGACTGTGGGTGCAGTGAATGCGTTAATTATGTGTTTATTACTTGGGTGCTCAGTACGGTATTTTTAAAGCTCCCAAACCCAAATGTGTGAGACATGTTGGAGGGCTGGTGAGTGCAGGAGCAATGAGCACATAGTTAATTCATGAAATATGAGACAAGATATGGGTTTCATTTATGGTTATCATTGTTTGTTTGTTGTTTGTTAAAAAGCTTGTGTGTCTTTAGCTTGGTCTATTTTTTTGCAAAATTTATTGTCATTTGTTTGTCATTCATTGAAAAGCATATGAGGTTTGTAGTTGTTGGTTGTGGATTTGCATGTTCGTTATTCTCTAGAAGTGCAGTTGTGGTCAACGACTTTTCTGTTTGTTTATGATACTTGGTGAATAGAAGTATTGCATGTTGTGAGTGCAGAAGTAGCGAGCACATAGTTAATTCATGAAATATTAGACGAGAGTTGGGTTTTATTTATGGCCATCATTGTTTGTTTGTTGTTTGTTAACAAGCTTGTGTGTCTTTAGGCTGGTCTATTTTTTTCCAAAATTTATTGTCATTCATTTATCGTTCATTGAAAACATCTGTATTTTTTAGTTTTTGGTTGTGGTTTTCAATGTTCGTTATTCTGTACAAGTGCAATTGTCGTCAATGGCTTCTCTGTGTGTTTATGATACTTGGTGACTAGAAGTATTGCATGTTGTGAGAGCAGAAGCAACGAGCACATAGTTAATTCATGAAATATGAGAGGAGAGTTGGGTTTTATTTGTGGTTATCGTTGTCTATTTGTTGTTTGTTAAAAAGCTTGTGTGTCTTTAGGTTAGTCTATTTTTTTGCAAAATTTGTTGTCGTTTGTTGAAAAGTGTCTGGGTTTTTTAGCTGTTAGTTTCAGTTTTGCATGTTTGTTATTCTGTACAAGTGCAGTTGTTGTCAATGACTTCTCTGTATGTTTATGATACTTGGTGAGTAGAAGTATTGCTTGTTGTTAGAAAGGCTAGCAGGGGAAGAGGGTACATTAAATTAGATGTGCTTTGAGCAAGTTCCTGTAGACTGTTGGGGCAGTGAATGTGTTAATTATGTGTTTATTGCTTGAGTGGTTGGTATGGTATGTGGAAAGCTTGTAAGGAAAACTATGTGAAATGTGTTGGAGAGCTAGTGGGTGAAAAAGCAGGGGGTGCATAATTAATTCATAAAATGTGAGGCAAGAGCTCGGTTTTATTCATGCTTATTGTTATTTGTTTGTTGTTCGTTAAAAATCTTGTATGTTTTTTAGTTTGGTTTTTTTCAACAAAATTTATAGTTGTTTGTTTATCGTTCATTGAAAATCTTGTGGTTTTTTTAGATGTTGGTTGCGGTTTATGCATGTTCATTATTCTATAGAAGTGCAGTGGTCGTCAATGGCTTTTCTATGTGTTTATGAAAGCTAGGTCTTGTGGACTGTGGGGGCAGTGAATGTGTTAATTATGTATTTATGAGAGTTAGTACATAGTTAATTCATGAAATATGAGGCGAGAGCTGGGTTTTATTTGTACTTATTGTTGTTTGTTAAAAAGCTTGTGTGTTTTTGGCTTGGTCCTTTTTTTTTGCAAAATTTATTGTTGGTTGTGGTTTTGCATGTTCGTTTTTGTGTACAAGTGTAGTTGTAGTCAGTGGCTTTCCTATGTGTTTATTATACTTGGTGACTAGAAGTATTGATTGTTGTTAGAAAGGCTAGCAGGGAAAGAGGGTGCAATAAATTATATGTGCTTTGAGCGAGGCCCTGTAGACTATTGGGGCAGTGAATGTGTTGATTATGTATTTATTGCTTGAGTGGTTGGTATGGTATGTGTCTATTGCTGGTGTATGCAAAAATAGCGGGTGCATGGTTAATTCATGAAATGCGAGGCGAGAGTTGGGTTTTATTTGTGCTTATTGTTATTTGTTTGTTGTTTGTTAAAAAGATTTTAAGTTTTTAGCTTGGATTTTTTTCGGAAAAATTCATTGTTGTTTGTTTATCGGTCGTTTAAAAGCTTATCAGTTTTTTAGTTGTTGGTTGCTTGTTTGCATGTTCGTTATTGTGTAGAAGTGTAGTGGTCGTCAATGGATTTGTTATGTGTTCATGATACTTGTTAACTATAAGTATTGGTTGTTGTTAGAAGGGCTAAAGGGGCAAGTGGGTACATTAAATTACATGTGCTTTGAGTAAGTCTTTGTGGTTCCTAGCAGCATTGAATGAGTTAATTATGTGTTTATGATGCTTGGTTGTTGTTACAAGGGCTAACATGAAATGCTTGGAAATATTTATCATGTTGGTCTAGTTTTTTTGCAATAATATCGTTGTCTATGTCACTGAGGTTTATGAATAACGTATTATTTGTCATCGACTGTGGTCATTTGTTTAATTTGTTGTTGTGACAGGAATAATTAGTTTCTATTGGAGTTGGGGGAAGAGTTGTTTATTTATGAGTAAAAATATACTTGCCTATTGAACGAGGGAGTGAAAGGTCAGATTCTTGTATCATTCTTCCCCTTTGTTTTCAATGAGTTGCAAGTTTTACAATGTGCATAAAATTTATGCTTTGGAAGAGTAGTCAACGATAAAGGAGAAGCTTGGTTCAGGAATCTGACTTACTAAATAGATAGATGAGCATAGTGTATAGCATATCATGCAATTCATAAACATGAGACTTATTTTCGTTGAAAATCAAGTCACTATTGCAATTAGTAGTTTGTGTCAATACGGAGTTTTACAGTTGCATTTGTTGAATTCACATTCCAAATAGTTGGTTGGTGTTCTTAAATTTCCAATGAATTTTAAGTCTTCCAATGTGCATAAATCTATGCTTTCAAAGAGTTGTGAATGATAAAGGAGAAGCTTAGTTGAGCTTTTCAAATAGTTGCTTATTGTTATTAAATATCTTTTCTGTTTTTTTTTTGGTTCTTCAAGAGCTTGTGTTTTTAGCTTTCCATGTTCTTATTGTTGAAGGTGCTACCCAAACAAATGGGTACTCATAGTTGGTTGTCACAGAAGGAACTGGAAGGTCAAATTTTTGTATCATTTTGACAAACGAGCATAGTGAATGAAATGTCATGTAATTTGTAAACATGAAGCTATTTCTATGCAGGGAAGGAGGCTGCTATTGCAATTGTTAAATTTTCTTTTGAGTTTGTTGTTGTGCTAGCTAAATTGTATTGTTTAAAGTATTATTGTGTTTTTCCTATAGTTGAGTTTTAAGGACATATTTGGTATGATGAGTTCTCAAGCAGTGAATGCGTGTTTAGTCCATTAGATGCAAATTGTGTGCGGTGTGTTAGAGAGCTGGTGGGTATTGAAGCAATAAGTACATAGTTAATTCATGGAAACTTAGGCCACTATTGGGTTTTCTTTATGCCCATTATGTTGGAGTTTTGCATGTTTGTTATTTTGTAAAACTGTAGTGGTCATGAATGACTTTCCTATTTTTCTATGATACTTGATAACCAAAAGTATTGGTTTTTGTTAAAAGGGCTAAGGGAGCAAGTAGGGACATCAAATAACATATTCTTTGAGCAAGGTATTCTAGGCTATGGTGGAAGTGAATGTGTTAATTATGTGTTTATTGGCTGAGTGGCTATTATTGTATCAATAAGGATGGTGTTTGGTTAGTGTTAGAAGGACTAATGGGAAATGCTCATAGAAATTTATAATGTTTTTCTAATGTTTTGCAAATTTTATTGTTGTTTCTATGGTTCAGGTATATGAATAGTGTATTGTTTTTGATGGATTGTGTGCATTTCTTTAGTTATGTCATTTGTCTCTATTTGTATATTAATCGTTATGGCTCAATAAATTTTTCCAGCTCTATCAAATATTTATGAGAATACATAAAGTTATATTTTGCTAGTTTGCTTAAACAAAAAAGAATAGTACACTTGGTATAATTTAATGCATTGGCTATAAAATGATTGTCAAGGGTCCCATTTCCAATGTGCATTACACAATTGCAATAGCGAACTACTTTGATTGCAACAATGGCTTGCCTTTGAGAAAAAATCCATGTACATTAAATCCATGATGATAGTGAAGGTTGTACAATGTTCATTCAATTATTAATTTTTCCATTCTAATTTGTAATACTTGTTTGGCTAGTGAGATTTTATTTTCTCCCAGTAGGTCTATTATTGATTTTAGTTTCAGTATATTGCAAAAATATGGGGACATTATATACTTGGAATTTATGAACATGTTTTTGGCGTTTCAAAAGCACTATGTATCTATTTTTCTAGTGATATGGAGCAATTGGAATACCTTGTAATATGTGAATTGTCAAAAAGTGTGAACGGTAATGCTTGTCTATGCTTTGTTGTCGTGCACATTGTCAATGTCAAATGAGTGCATAGATGGTGAGAATGGAAAATTTGTTTATGATACTCGATAACTATAGGTATTGCAAAATAGTAGGCCAAGATGATAACTTGTTGTGAGCATTCTATGTTGGGTATTACCACAACAACCAAAAGCTAAAAACAAATAATATTTTGAACAAACAAGAAGCAATAAACAATAAACAAAAATAAAACCAGCACTTGCACTAGATTTCATGGATTAACTATGCACTCAGTGCCTCTGTACTTAGGAGGATTTTAGAATATTTCACACACTCTACTTTTCAAGGCTTGTTGATACACTGTTACCCACATAGGCAATAAACACATAATTAATGCAATTATTGGCTCTTAATTATAGGAAATAAACCAATAACTAGAATTGCAAACAAAACTCAGGAGCCACCTAATATTTAATAAACGAACTATGCATTCACTGCACATATACTTACATGCAAAAATGAAACAAAGAGCTACAAAACCCACAATCTTTCTGACAAATGATAATAAAATGCGAATAGGTAGAAATAAAATGTAGCACGGCCTAAGGAATTCATGAACTAGTTATGCATTCATTCCATGTCAAGCCACGTAATTTCCAAACATGTATAATGTCATATTCTCCCAATTTACTTAGACAAAATTGAATAGTAGAGATAATAGCATTTAATGCAATAGCTATACATTGATAGACAAGTGTGCCATATCTAGCACATATGATATAATTCCAAAGTTCACGTACTCCAACATGTAGTGAACATATAGTTAATTCATGAAATGTTAGGAAAATGTTGGGTTTGGTTTCTGCTTATTGTCATTTAACTCATGAGATCTTGGGACTAGCTTTTGGTTTTCCTTACTCTCATTTATTTATCATTTGTTGGAAAGCTTGTCAATACTTTAGGGTTTTCCATCTTCATTATTCTCTAAAAGTTCACTGCAGGTGAATGGCTTCATTGTGTCTCTATGATAGTTGACAACGAGAAGTAGTCTTAAGCAACATAATTTTACCCAGACATTTAGACATTAAATAGGGATCTTGTAAACTTAGCCATTAAGCTAACAACTACTTTTGTGTTGCTCTGGCTAGATATATTATTCATTGTTATAAGACCCTATTGTACAAATAGGTACAATAGATAACAAAGGACATGAAATACATGAAGCCAATAACCAACTTACATTTGCAACAGTCTCATTTTCAATCGAGTAATAATAAATAATTATTCTATTTGTCTATTTCTTCATGTAAGCATATTATTTCTCATCGTTAAACAGAATTCCTGAAATAATAGCACATTATATATTTTGGAAATATTTGATATCTAGGTGTAAATTATACAATTTGACAACAAGATAGTATATGCTCAAGCAATCATTGCATCTTTAATACACTAAATAGTATGGAAAACAATTCAAAAACAATAGACTATCAAATAAAAATTGTACAAGATAACATGAAACACATAAACATGAAACATAGAAGCATATGTATAGGTACAATGTACTATCGATAACCAGCTAGTCTATTTGTTTGTCATAATTGATAACTAGATGTATTGGTAACCGTTACAAGTAAAACTTAGTAGAAAAAAAACACCCAACACTCACCCAAGATTTTATGAACTACTGCATCCTATTGGTTATTTTTTTAGAACCAAACTTAATCTCAATCCTATCCTATCAACTTGCCACAACTCAATTATTAGCTAGGTTGAGGATTTTCCAACACCTAAGGGAAGTAACTAGTACCACACTTCTTCTCTTTAGGCTATGTGAAACCCAGGGAGGGAAATCCCATGTATACTCATAATATCTCACTTTAGGTTAAGAGTATTCCATCAAAAAGATTCACTATGTCAGAAAACTACCATATTAGAGTCTTGGATGACCTTGAATAAAAGTATTATTTATTTCCAAGAGTGTAAACACTTTCTTAAAATTGAAATAATCAGGTTTAAAGTATTTTGTGTATCATTCTTTGTCTTGAATCCCAAGTCCAATTCAATATTTAGCTCAGCTGACTGTAACACATACTGATGAAACAATCATGACTTATCTAAGAGAGGAAAAGAATTATAACATGTATGAAATAAGTTGTACATTATTAATTGAATATCAGAAACTAAGGGACTATTAGAGTGTCACTTTGTAACACCCAACTCACTATATCTACAAAGCATCACTTCCTTATGTAATCCTATATCATTTTCTTAAAAACTCATGAGCTCCTTTCAACATTTAATCAGTTCATTAAACTGAAGCATAAGATGAATTTATACATTTTGTGCAAATGAAAAAAGCATGAACATAACTGCTATTAACACTTTCATTCATAGCTTTGCTAAAAACTGTATAGGAGAGACACTTTGAAAACTAAGCTTCTTTTATATTTTTGATATTGCATTGCATAGCCATATTTAAAAATTCATATGTAGTACAACTTTCTTCTTAAATTTTTTTTTTGTTATATTACCTGAATATATACTCACATTCTACTTAGCTTCTTGAGCGTAGTATTTACTGTGACCTTACTCTGTACTTAAAAATATCTTAACTCTCTTTTTTAGCCATGGAATCCCTGTTATATAAACAAGGGAGTGACAAGAAACCAACTAAATTTATAATTTCATTCTCATTTCAATTCATTTCAAAATATAATTTCAACTAACTCGTCGAAGGACTCCCCAAGCAATTTCATAGGTAATCATTTGAGAACAGAGGAGGACAAAATGGAAAAAAAACATGTGTTAAACACAAGGAGTCATTGTCATAGTATTCTTTTGCTTTGAACAAAAAATAATTTCAACCATATTATCAAAGAGGCTGCCACATTAGCAAGGGAATGAAAAGACCAACCATGAACACATGAAAACAAATACCTCCTATGCAAAGACATGGTGTCATCAAAAACTAAAATCAAGTAAAGGCCTTATTTGAAGTTGTAGAACATTTGAAAATTCCCAACCACTCCTAGTTTTCATTGTAATTGGAGGTATTACCTACACATCATCATTATAGCTATCATAAGGCAGCAGCAAAAGAACATATTGGCCATAGTCTAAGTCTATCTCAACTTCAACATTTGAAGGAGTATCCAAGAGCACAATAAGAGAACTCTACTTTCCTATGCTAGTCTGGTGGCCCTTTTCCTTCTTTCTAGCCTTCTTCACTGGAAATGCTAGTTCGTTGCCTTTGAATTTAGCCACTCCCCTCAAAAGGGTCCTCTTTCTCAAGCAGTAAGTACTCTACACAATTGTCTTCATTTTATGGCCTCTAGCCCTCCTTTTTCCCTTTGCAACTTCAAGAGAAACTATGGTTTCCTACTCAATTACATCCTCTTGGAATTTAGACATACTTAATCGACTAGACTTCTTAATAGGTGGAGTCACCTCACAAGTTTTTCCCATCTTGTCAAGGCTAACAAAATGAAAATTTAAAATACTTTTGATTTAAAACCCACAAGAGAATTATCCCAATCCCAGTGATAACCACCAACTCAAACAGTAAAAGTCCTAAGTATGTATACCAGAGAACTCAAATTCATACCAACTTAATTAGGACCAAAAAATTCAACTGTAAATAGACTAGTATCCTTTACACCTCACCCAACATAAACTACAGAGTGAAAGATAGTGAGAATAATCACCAATCATCCTACATTAAATAGAGATTTTGAGCATGCAAAATTAATGATTTAGAACTCCTCGCACAAGCGAACTGGTGGCTTATCAGCTTGGCTCTAAATCTGGACTATTCATCTAAAAGTAATTAAAATTTCACCTAAGGTGGCCATGAGCATCGTTTATCGTCTATTATCAACTTGTTTCTTGAAAATATCAATGCTACCTCAAACATTGACATGTTATTCTCTAATTCTAGATTAATCATATAAGTCTTGATAATTAGAATGTATCACCAACCTAATCTATGCTCTTCATTAACATCGGTGAAGTACATAAGGCCAGTTTAGAGAGAAATTTTCTTTATATGCCTTATTCCTTCATCGTTGATTTTCCCTCATGCCTAGGCTGCTCATTAGTGATGAAGCTACTTATGCAATGATTTCCTATCCATTGGATCATCATAATTTTGAATTTTATCAATGGTCCTCTAGTCTTGTTGCTGATTTCCTTTTTCCTTACGAGAGATCCCTAGGATCCTATCAGGTTGCCCTTTTTAGTGGTAGTTGTTGCTCATCATTGATTTACTTTATCATTTCTCAATTCTATTAACAATGAAGAAATTTTTGTGATGACCTTTAGCCCCTGATGTTATGGTTTGACTCCTAGTCACATCTATCCAAGCATCATGCATCGCCAATGAAAACCTCACACCTATGATCTCATCAATGACAAGAGATATTATGGAGGTACCAGATCTTGGACACGTGTACCTACAAAAAAAAATGGCACCAAACATATCACCCACAAGATCATATCAAATTAGTGAAAAAATGAGAACCCCTTAAAAGGAACCCATTACTTATCACTATTTTAGAACTTAAGTCCTCAAAAAAATCTGTGATGAGTGATAAGGTTTACGTTCATCACTAATACCCCTCATACATTATGCAAGAAATTAGTGATGAACGATTTACAATACTTATAGGTTTTATCGTGCATCCCTAATGTGAGAATCACTCTTCACAACATATCCATGATCATATGGAACATATCGTTCATTTCTATTACAAATTTTCTTCTTAACAATTATCAATGATTAGAGATGAGAGCCTAAGACTAAAAACATCGCTCATCACTATTAGAAATTGGGATGATCAATTATCATTAGTGATGAGCGATATCAAAGGAGAGTACCATTTATCACTCATCGCTAATTCAAGGTGTAAACTAATGAATAAATCAACGATGAGCGATAAGAACGTAAGGGCCATTGGGACTTAAGTGGAAGCTTTAGGCACATGCTCATAAGTCGTTATAAAGAGGGGACTTCTCTAGGACGGCACGAGAACAATAGGCTCACAACATTGGAATCATGTGGAACTAAAGGACATAATGATAAAAAAGATCATCTCCCTAACCCTATAGAAAAAAATGATTCATACCTATACAAGAGAAAGACTAGCAGTACGATGATAGTCACTTGATAATGTAAGTATGAAAATTCCCTCCCCTTTTGTGACCGACAACAAACATTTATACAGCTAACAAATAAATAGAATGCTAGTAACAAAAAAAAAAAAAAATAACCCTAACCCTCATAAAAACCCTTCATCAAATATGAAAAAAATTTAAAATAGAAAATTCTAGGGTTTTAATATGAGCACTTCAAAAATTGCAATTTTTTTGAAAGTCCATCACATCCATTTGCACCATTATTCCTTGTAACAACAAGTAATACTTCCTAGTTATTGAGTGCTAGAAAACACAAAAAGCCATTCACCACCAATGCACTTTTGCAAAATAAGGAACATGCAAAATTACAATCAATAGCCAAAAAGCTAACATGCTTTTCAACAAATCATAAACAAACAAGAATAAACGTAGACAAAACCCAATAGTTGCTTAAGATTTCATGGATTGACGATGCATTTATTACACATATTCAATGCTATGCATCTTGATTGTACTAGTTGAAAATATTTTTCCTTTTGCTTGTCTTTACATTTTCTAGTATCTTTGCTAGAACATAGCATCTGACAGACTCTGCATCTATATTTTCTGGTATCTTCAATTTTTTTCTTCTAAAGCTTGATCCTTGAACTTTCTTTTCAACAGTATCCTAAAAAGCATTGACCAAAAAAACATGTTGCACATGGGTCGTTTGGCATTTAGATATTAATTTTATCAACAATCTGCATTCAAGTATAAAAAAAAAGAGACGCGTGACTCATTAGTTGCACACTGTTACCACTGCAATAGAGAGAGATATAGGTAATATATTTATAACATGAAACATCGGGTTGAAACTTGATTGGCTTTGTTTGAGATGCTTTTCCAGTTACCTAGTTTGTGTGGATATGTTAGTAAGCAATAGCATCCACTTTATTAAAAACATAGTGAATGCAAACAACTAGTTTACTATTGCATTTGCTAGATTTTCTTTTGAAATTGTCGCTTGATCAATGAAATTGAAGTGTTAGAAATATTTTGGTCTTTTCCCTAGAGTTGGGATATAAGGACATATTTTTTGTCTTTGAAAATTATAATCTACCTGTTCTTCTATTGCTTGGAGATTCATTTTTGTGGCAGGGTGATGTCTATTGAAGCAATGTATTCAAAGGAAATGCACTTTATTCTTGTACAAGGAAAAATACATAGCTCAAAGATCTAAAAGATTATTGCTTTTTATGCTAACAATAAACTGTTAGACATTGGGATTGGTCCCTTCGACTAGTATTACAGTGATGCTTGCCATGCAATTTTCAGATTATAGAATTTGGCTGTAAAATTTGATTATAGAAATGTTTAGTCTATTGCTTGTTGTTAGAAGCGCTAACGGGCCAAATTAGTACAATGAATTATTTATGCTTTCAGAAACATCTTTTCTAAATGGAGGTAGTGAATACACTAATTTTCGTTATTTTTCACTAAATTCATTGTGAGCGAAGAGAAAAAAAGGTAGAAGAATATAATTCTCCACTTCCTTGTTCAACAATTAACTATATTTACAGTTGCATAGAACTTTTCCTTTGCAAAAATATATGATGTCGTATTCTTCTAGAATTCACTTAAACAAAATTGAATAGTTGACATAGTAGCATTTCATTCAGTAGTTGTAGATTAATAGACAAGTGTGCCATATTGAACATAAATTATACAATTACAAAGTTTAACTTACTCCAATATGGGGTAAATGTATAGTTAGTTCATGAAATCTTAGGTTAACCGATGGAAGCTTATTTGAACACTAGTTTTTGTTTTTGCTTAATGTCGTTTATTTATTGTTTGTTGGAATGCTTCTCGGTACTTTAGCCTTTTGCATGTTCATTGTTCAATAAAATTTGACTACAAGTGAATGGCTTTAGTGTGTCTTTACGATACTTAATAACTAGAAGTATTGCTTGTTGTCCTTAAGTGTCATCTATAGGAAAAGGGCGATAATATTTTTAACAATGTAATTTCATTGGCCAAGAAACTCTTTGAAAAGAAACTGCAATAAATGCAATAGTAAACCTTCCATTCAGAAGAAAAATGAACATAGTCCATGACATATAATACACTATTCATAAACATGAACCACAAAATGGTCATTGTAACAGTGACTGAGTATCATAAACACACAAACGTAGTACTCATTTCAGATTTCATGAATTAACTATGGGATCAATGTTTCTATAATGACCAGGCATTCAACAAATCTTGCACATTTTGCATTCCAAGTCTTGCTAGTACGCTGCTACCCATAACGTAACTGCTACCCATACAAGCAATAACCACATAATTAATGCATTTAGTTGCTTGTTCTCAGTTTTTATACATATGCAATTTAGTGTACACATTTTCACCATTACCCCTTGTCACAACACATAATACTTGTAGTTATCAAGTGTCAAAAACACACAACAAAGCTGGTTTTCACCAATGCACTCTTGTAGAACAATGAACATACAAAAGTGCAACCAATAGCTAGGAAAAAATGCACATATTTTACAACAAATCATAAATAAAACAAGAATAAATGTAAATAAATCCCACTAGTTACCTAAGATTTCATGACTAACTATGCATTAATTGCATGTATATGAACATGCAAAAAATGCAATGAAGAAGCTTAAAGAAGATAGTGTATTGAGAAAACCGTGAATAAAATGAGAGGTGATAAGCACAAAAAAATCCAACACTTGCCCAAATTGTGGAATAGTTATCCGCTCACCTAATATGCATCAACAAACTTATCAAGTATCATTACAAATAATGATCCTAGCTTACATCCATCAGCAAATGTAATTTTATAGAATAAAAATATAGCTAAAAACTCACAAACTTTCTAATGATGATAGAGAAATGACAATAGGCATAAAACAAAAGCTTAACACTTGCCTAAAAAAATTCATAAATTAACTATGCATTCAATCGGATGACTATTCACATGTGCAAAGAGGCAAAATAAAAAAAAACTTCACTCGTTTCATGAATTAGTTATTTGTTCACTACATGTGTACCCACATTATAGTTATTAAGTTTGAAAAATGAACAGATGCGCCACTCACCAATTGCACACCGCAAGGACTATAGAAAATGACAAATGTCGAACATGGAAACTTATAGCCAAAAACATGGAAGCTTTTCAACAAACAGTAAACAAACAACATGTAAATTAACCAAGCGTTGATTGCTTTTTTTTGTCTGAGCTCTTCAACACAGACTGCAGGTTTTGCATTCAATGCTTTAAACATGCATTTGTTGCTTTGGTATTGATACATTGGCAACATGCACATTATTATTGCAAGAGTGTCACTTGCAGTTGAGCAATAGTAAATATTTATTGTGTGTTTGTAATATCTATTAGAAGAGTTGTCAACAATAGAGAACAATTCTTGCCCAACAAACTGATATTCAAAATAGACAGATGAACATAGTTACTAATATCTTATGTAATTCATAAACATGAAACTATTTTTCCTCGATAGGAATGTTTCTTTTGCAAACATGGATATGTACATAGTGTGCTAGCAATGCATTAATTTCTATAGTGTAAAAGAGTTCATTAGAAAGTTAGTGCAATTTGCATTGGTGGCTAGATATTTGTTAACATATACAATGTTCTACTTTCCTAATTTACTTAATTAAACATCAATAGTATATGTGCTACAACCAATAGCTAGAGAAAGAAATCATGGTTTTCAAAAACAAAAAATATGTCCATGAGCCTCAAGTAGACAATGTTTCAACATTTTACTAGTTTTCTACAACCATGATTATTAATATACTTACTATAGGACAATCAAATTTGACTAGGAAATGAGTATTACAACTGGAAATAAGTAATTTAGCAACAAATCCTATATAGTTTGCATTCAATTCTTCAAGTTTTTGTGAAATTTATTCTATGCTTCCCCATCACATGTTAATCAATGGCATGTTCTATGTCGTGCAATGTGCTTATCTCTTTTAATTGTACCTATCATGGAAACCATTCGTTGCAATTGGTGTGTATGACAAAGATACATATTGTTACTATTACAATTGTTTCTTCAATAACAATCTACAAGGTCAAACTCTTGTACAATACTCTTGCTTTGTTTGCAATGAAAAATAATTCTTCCAACTATTGATATGCTATTAATTGCAATTTGTAGAAAATAAACATCCTTTCTTTTTTCTATTGCTTGGAGCATGTGTACTATTCATTTTTGTTAAAGTAAATTATGAAAGTACGAGAACATTATATATTTTGCAATTATTTTTCCACTAAATGAAAACTTTTTTAATGCATTAGTCAATATGACTGGTGATTTGAAGACAGTACTTTGGAATACCTTGTAGTACATGTGAATTGTGAAAAGTTTGAACGGTAATGCTTGTGTATTCTTTGTTGTCCTAAACACATTCTCAATGTCAAATGAGTGCACGGATGGTGAGAATGGAAAAAGCGTTACATATGAACATGTAAGAATACAAACTTGCAACAATTTTTTCCATTCATAGATGCATTGCAGTAGTAGTATGTTGTTGTTGTATAGAGAAATATTGTTTAAGATCTTTGTCCATTGAAGTATATACTGTCACATGTTCACATTTAATAATTTTTACATTTTTATTGTTTATGCACTTAGTCCAACCAAACATCGAGAAACATTCTTTTATGCACTTTTTTTTAATTAACAGATTACAAGGTATCAAGATTGATCCATATGACTAGGTTGACTTTATTTTCTTAGTTGGTACTTTCCAATACTGTAAAAATATTAGAATTTTAGTCATTTGTTTACACAAAAAAAAGTAGCACATGTACTTTATGCAATAGAAAAATAAATCAATGGTAGAATTCACAGATGAAAGATACAATTCATAGTTGATTAATTTTTCTTTGATCCTCAATCCTATAAACAACATTTTCGGAATCAATCATTTGTACAGTTAAGTTCTTATTGATTATAGAATTCATTGAGCATTAATTTCTTTATGTTTATATCATGTTTTCAATATGTCATTTACTACACTCATTTGTCTCCTTTTCCCATTTAACAAGACATGTTGGTTGCAATTTGACTATTAAACAAATGTCTACATTGTTGCAAATACAGTTAATTGTTAAACAAGAAAATAGAAGGTCAACATTTCAGATAACTATTGCTTCTTTGTTTGTAGTGCAAAAATTAACATTTCTACAAAAGCACAACTTTCTTGTCCTTCATTTACATGAATACTATATAACATTCAACATATATGCATAATAAGGCCTATTAGCATTTCCAATGATTTACTGATATATGCATTCAAAATAGAAACAAGAAATTGAAGTATGTATACAATAGATGTTGATAGGTATGAATATGCAAAGTGCTCATAGGTCTATAATATTAATAATGTACTAAAAGAAAATATACTATGTAGAGTATGTACATTTAAGTACAAAGTTGGAGACTACTTGTTTGATTCATTACAAACACTATTAAACAATCAGTACACATTGGTTGAGCTACGAAGAGGAACAGTAGATTAATTTTTGACTTCTTTAGCAACAAAAGATAGAGATGTAGTTAGAACATATGACCTTGCACTAGACTTTGAAAGTATCTATAGACTGGACAAAGTCCATGATTGTAGTACATACCTATGCAGGATGCGCCTCCCTACAAGCCCACAACATGTAATGATGAAAGTGGCTTATGGGGAGATGTATTTTGTATTCAATGGTTATCCAAGTGGTTGAATATATAGATATTTGTTTGGTCAACAACATCAAGAAGAATGTTTTTGCATTTTAGCAATGTGTCTGGTTTACCAGAATAGTCAACTTTGTTCCATGATACAAACCCCCAAAGTGGGTATTTTGAACCACTACTAGAAATTTACCCACAAAATCCAAATGTTCATTAGCCAATTAGGTTACATCAACTTAAAAAACTAATTAGAAACAATATAGAGTAGGAAAATACAAACTCTAAGAAAAAGAAAAAGTTAGCGAGTGGCAACAACAATTCTATCTATACACCCAAACATGAGGACCTCAATTAGAAATCTATTGTAAGACTGCAACACCTTAAGCACTTTATTAGGAAAAAAATAAAGAAATCTATCCTTTTCCTGTTAGATCAAACAATTGTAAAAAATTTCACCAATTGAGCTTTACGAAACAACAATTCAAGATACACCAAAATACACAAGTACAATATGTCAGATACTATGTTTTGGCAAAGATACTAGAAAATTCAAAGATAAGCAAAAGGAAATATATTATGAAATAGAAAAATCAAGATCCATAGCATTGATAGATTTCATATGCCACATATGCTACTCTACACTAAAACAACTCATTATACCAAAATATGCTTTACCGCATAAGATACGAACCAATAAACCATTGCCATATGTCCACCATTTGTCTCAACTAGAGGAATGACTTGTATGACTTAGAATTGCTTTTGCACAAATTTGGGAACTAGGATACAAAAGATCTCAAATAGGTCTAACAATATCTATCACTAATATTCCTGTTGACATTAGCATTATACAAAGAACATTACCACAATCAACCAATAATACACAAATCATTTTTGTTTCACTCAAAAGATATTGGAATACAAAAATGCATTCCAAAGGGGCATGGTACAGCCAAAACATGTCATGGAAGCTTTGGCACAGTTGTCAAGAACAATACAATATAAAATGCAAAATTTCCAAATAAACAAAGATTGGGAACATTTTTTACATATCAATGATGAACTTGAAGAAAATACTAGACTTGTCACAATTGAAACTTAGTTATACAGTGACATGGAACATGAGAATCCATCTAAAACTTTGTTCCATGGATTCACATAATCTAGAAGTATACATAGCATGGAGGATAAAATCATTGAAATTGCACTTGCAAAACAAAACTATCTTGTTCGAATCTTTAAAGAAAAATATGCTGAGGAAATGAATTTCCCAACATTATTCTTTGGCAAGCCACGTGATGATGACATACTAAAAACTTTTCCTATCACAAAATTGCACAATGGGAAGTTTTACAATCAAACAAAAAAATTGCATATCACATGAGAAACATATTTTTCAAAACTATCAAGATACTAATACTACAAGTCTTGTCTACAATGTTGATAAGAATATGAAAGGGCCAATGAAAAGGTAATAAACTAGTTGCAAAGGATGTCAAACACAAGCCAGACCTTGAAAATTTTCTAAAATGAGATATTGGATATGTTGACTTCAAAAGCATAAGAATATCACCAGATTACACATAGCAACTTAAGAAAAATGTTTTCCCAATGATACAAAAGCTAGGACCACCAACATTCTTCTTGACTTTTAGTAGTGCTGAACAAAATTGGGATCCTTTAATAAACATGTTACGAGAATTACATGAATAGCATCAATTAGATCAAAAACAACAAGAACCAGTTGCTCAAGTGAACATTGACAAATTTGAATTGATCAAAAGGGATCCTATTACTTGTGTGCGATATTATAGACATAGAATAAATGCAATGAAGAAGTTGATGTTTACAGATGACTCCATGTTTCAAAATTTTATTGATTTCTTTTAGGGTATGTGTGGGATCATCATGGAAAAAGAGGCCCTTAAGTGGCAAATTTTTTTGAAAAATTAGAGTTACGAAACTTGACGTAAAAAATTGAATAAGTTATCTATATTATTTCAGAAATATGTAAGAATAGAATATGTAGAAAATTGAATGAATTTACTAAACTACTAGGTTTATTTTATTTATTTTTAAATATATTTGGTGAAATTTTGAAATTTCAATGCAGTGGTACTTAAATTTCAAGGAAAAAATAAGAAGTGGGTGTCTGTCTGACCACCCTAACCACAATAAAATGATTATATTATTTTATAATATTTTAGACATAAGTAAAGGACTCATGTCTGGATGTGATGCATATTTTTTTGTAATTTTTTTTTTTTTGTAAAATAATTAATTATGAATTTTTATTACAACTTTTAAAAATCTAAAAAAAATCCCTGTGATGTCCTAATTACCTTTAACTTGGCCAAAACTTCAAAGAAATCTACCTTATTTTTAATCCTATATCATGGCCAAAGCATAGAATGTGATTCATGTTTTGGATTCTAAAAATGTGATACCGCTTTGAAAGCTATAGATGTTTTTCAATCAGCCTATCAACCACATCTCTTTAGTCATAATTTAATAGAAAAATGAATAATAATTACTTATTAAATTCAAAGTAAAGCATAATTTATATGCCATTGCGGAAAGATGAGAATCTCCTCTTAAAAAACCTTTTTTCATTTCATAAAAATTTGGGTAAAAAAAGTCATCAGCCACATACCCTACAAATACCCATCATATCGCCACTTTTTGGCCCATCATGATCATGCACATACCCTTTAGTGACCGAGTTTCAAAATTGAGGAAATGAACATGATCATATGCTAATATGATTAAAAAAAGCACCAATTTATATAGAAAACAATGACATAGATATCATAGCTTTCGTTGACAAGTACATTACTTGTAGCACTGATCATTTGAAAGTTGATTTGGCTAGTTTACAAAGGAATCATCACACAAAGAGATGCAAAAGACCAAGAAAAATAGTTTGCAGATACAATTTTCCTTTACCACCAATGCAAAAGACACAAATACTTTCACCAATACTAGAAAAAACTAAAACAATAACTTCAAATGCTGTCAACTTGTACTCAACACTGCTAAAAGCAAACTATGACTAAAAATATGCTTTAGACATGTTTTTAAATGACATAAACATGTCTAAAACTAATTATATAAAAGCATTGAGCTCTACATTAAATAGGCCAATGCTTTTCCTGCAAAGAAAACCATCAGAAATATGGAACAATAGTTTCGCAAGGACAATGCCATACCTTTAGAAGGCAAATACAGATACTCAGGTTGTGCTCAATGCATATGCTGCAATAATGTACTACAACTCTTACATTGCAAAAGTAGACAAATTAATGACATATGCATTCAAAATAATACATAAGGACCACCAACAAACAACTATTGATGCAATAAAATTGATTCGAAAACTTGGAAATAAATTGTTAAACTTGCAACAAATTTCAACACAGCAAGTCGTAGACATTGTTTTAGCACTTCCACTAAGCTCCAACTGAAGAAAATGCATTTTTCGTTGACACACAATCCTATAGCAATCATACATTCATTTTAAAACCTGTCAAATAATTAAACAATGAACCAGAAAATTTAGAAAATATTCTCAAACTCTATTATAGACTATTATTTAATACATCCTCAAACATTGGTGAACATTTGTCTTGTGGAATTTGTTTCAAGCTACAATAAAAATTGAACTACAATTGGTCTGAGAGATAAATCAAGACTAATACACTTTATTAACTTCAACAAGCACTTAGATGTGCAAAATCATTGTAGAGAGAAATTGATGTTCTATGTACCATTTACAATAAATGAAAGCACACTAAAAGATAACTTTGAGACATGGGAACGTGCATACATGCACCATGAAAAAAACATTATAGAAAACCACAAAAACTTCACCTGTAACACAAGTGTTGCATTGGGTGACATAGAAAAGGAACTTGAACATGTTGACTCACTTGAAGATGAGAACAACAATAACTCATTTGCACCAAGGAAAACTAGGCAGTCATAATAATATGACATCCAAGTAGATCTTCCAAACATTCAGTGCATAAAACCAAATACATTGTCACACAATGCATTTGAAATTGCTAGACACCCACAGATAATTGATAACACTAAATACTACAAACTAGGACAAATGTTGAACAAAGAACAACAAACAATTGTTAAAGATGTTATAATGAAAAAAATGAATAACATTGACAAACCTTTGCATTTTTTTTTGACTGGAGGAGCTAGAATTATGAAGACTTTCACAACAAAAGCTATATACCAAGCTCTAATTCGCATTTATAGAAAACCAATCGACAACAATCTAGAAAAGACAAAAGGCTTATTAACTACATATACAGGTAAAGCAACTTACAACTTCAGTGGAGTCACATTATATTCAACATTTCACATACCATTTCATACATCATATTTTCTACCCTTAGCATATAAGGCATTGGAAAATATGTCCAAGCACTATGATTAATTGTGTGTGCTCCTAATTGATGAGATCTCACTAGTAGGCTCAACATTCCTATGTTACATTGATAAACGAATACAAGACATAATGCAAAATCCCACGGTGTACTTTGGAAACCTTGATACAATATTTTGTGGTGATCTTTACCAAGAACAACCTGTACTTGATTCCATTGTATTTGAGAATAGGCCCACTATGAATGAATTGATGGATTACAATTTTTGGAGAGACAATGTACAATTCTACTCATTGGTCATGACTATAAGAAAAAAGGATGAAAAGTTCATTGCAATTATAAACAGAATAAAAAAAGTCTTACAAACAAATGGTGACATAGACTACCTTAACCAACTTTTCTTTCATCTTGCACATTTAGACCCAACACTTCCAGACTTGTTCTATAGGAAAGCTGATGTATAGGTGCCTAACCATAAAATGTTATTATCTATTTCCAGTGAAATGATAGTGCTAAATGCAATTGACGAGTACAAGGACAACCATAATGCAATATGACTCTATAACCATACAACCACTCTTCCATCTCAAATATTCTTGAAACAAGATATTCTAATTGAAATCTACATAGGGAACTATAATACACATGATGGCTTGGTCAACAACACTGATGGAATGTTTAAAGCATACAAAACAGATAAGGGTATTGATATTGTTTGGCTCAAGTTTTCTTATCCCATAATTGGGCAGCAGAATTGCACAAAACTAGCACAATATTACACTAATCTAATTGACAAGAAATGGGTTACTATATTTCACATTAGCAAAGCTATTCAAAAGATTTCAGCAAATAAGAAAATTATAATTAGAAAATAGTTTCCAATACAGCTAGCATGTGCAAGAATCATTCATTTATCACAAGGACTAATGATGTAAGCTTTGGCTTTCAACCCAACAGGTATAAGACAGCATGACTTAACTTACACAACACTATCATGGAAAAAGTCAATAGAATAATTTTTTTTGCTAAAACCTTTAACTATCAAAAACTTCAAAGTTAAGCACAAGGTACATGAAGAAATGCACCGCCTATAGTCAATTGAACAATGGAAGCTTGATCTACTACCTGCATGTATGCATGACACACCACAATTTCTTTTATGCACATTAAACACATGTTCACTAAATCCACATGTGCAGGATATTGTCAATGACTACTACATAATGCAATCATACATTTTGTGTTTGGAAGAAGTACATGTGCAAGCTTTTTAGCCTAGTGTATTATCACAATATTTTAAAATATTTTGTATGAACATAATACATGGCATAACAACATTCACAAAAAAACATTTTTGCATATTAAAAACAAAACAACATAGCTCTATGAATATTGAAGCTATCACAGTCACTATACTGCAAAGCATTAATGAACTTAACATTTGTAATATTTATGCAAGGCCTAATACTTCTATTGAAGAAATAATCATAATTCTACAATCTATAATTGCATTCATAGGTACAAAAACATACTATACATTGTGGGCGACTTTAATGTCGACATGTGCTCATAAAACACAAGCAAGAAAACACTTGAAAATTTCATGCAAATGAACACAATTCATTTTTTGTTAAAGAAATCACATAGTCTATAAAGACTGCTCATTTACCACATCTGTTCAAATTCAATCGCAACTATATGCAATATTTACAGATCAAAAGCATATTGGATTGATCACTTTCCTATTTTCCTAAAATTCCACTACACTAGTTAATTGAGTTCAACATGGTAACATACACAGGAATTTATTGCTATAAAGTTTTCTAAGAAATTATGTGAAACTCAATCACGAGCATGTAGAAAAATCATGGACCAAACAAAAAGACCACAAGAGAAAGAAGAAGAAATGTAGGAAGACACTAGCAAATTGTAAACAACTTGTCTTATTTACCCATGACATGCTTTTTTGCATTGTCCAAATACAACTTTTACATTTATCTTGTTGTTTGTAGAACAAAAATCAAGAAGACTATATCAATTGAAGAGTTGAATGCAAAAAAGGTTGGCGACATATTCGAAGGTGATGCCCTTGTTGTGTACAAAGCAACATTGGACAAGGTCAATAGAACACGCAAAGTCCTACATGCAAATCTCATATACCTTAAAGTAGAAATGACAATCACACTAAATGTCACTGGATACCTTATACAAGAACATGAGCATAAAATAGTTCCAAGAATGGGAATTTCAATATCGGGCTTCCTCATTTCTCCTAGTACAGATTATAATAGAGGGGACTATTATTATATACTTATATTGATAGATACAAGCATAGTTGAAAGTCTTCCCCACTTTTCAATAGACTACCACTTCATTTTGGACACCACTATTAGCCAGCTACTAGTAGCAACAAATCAGTATCCAATTGGAACAATAGGTGCCCTAGTTGTTAGTGCTAAATTTTTTTGAAGTCAATATGCAATAGATATCAAAGATGGCATAACAAAATCGGACACAACACATGTAAAGGGTGCAACCAACATATGCCATTAAAAAAAAAAGGCATTTTTTTATACCATTGTATGCGTTATAAAATTTATTTCTAACCAACACTAACTTTCCCATTACCATCCAACTGTAGCTACATTCAACTCATGAAAAACAATATTTACAAATAGATCAAATGCTACATAAAAAAAAACCTCAACCTTTCTTTTCAAAATATCCTAAAAAGCACCAACCAAAAAAACATGTTCCACATGGGTCGATCAACATTTATTTGAAAATTAAATAAAAAAAGAACATTGGACAAGTTAGCTACTCTACTGCAATCAACATTTAAGGTACTCTTTAAAGATCTCTATGTAATTCCATTTAAAATTCATGAAACTGTTGCTCCTAACTATCCATGGTCAAATGTTTCAGGTATTAGGGACATTGAAAGCACCAAACACACTATCCAATCCATTTGAAGCTTTTTTCCTAGATTGAAAATGTAAATTCAATTCTTATGGTGCACTCCACCAAGAAATTGATCATTGCACTCGTTGTGACAAGGAGGTGAGCTACGTATACATACTTCATCCTAAGGCAGTCATCATAACAAGTGAAAAGCAAACACTGCATTCCTCAGTCCAAAGCAATGTCTTACGACAACTCTTGCCTACCCTTCAGGACATCAGATACATAAACTACATCAAGGACAAGTCAGCAATCATATTTATACTACGAGAATTTCTCGCCAAAGGTAATTTCACCCTCAATCAAAATAGCGTTATCATAGATGCCATATGCCTAACTAAGTAAACAGTATATGCCACAGTGAGGTATAAAGCAATATTGATTCAAATAGTCCTCTTGCATTCTCAACTTGTGAAATTGTTTACAATTATATAAAAAAGAAAAATTCATAGTAACAATAATAATGATGTTGCAGGTGATAAAGAAGTAGAAGCAAGTGAAGAATGAGCTGCAATTGGACAAACCTACATTCCTTCTTTTTGTTATAGTTTCCTTGTTTTCTCTTCTACCTATATTACCATATTTCATGTTTTGTAACTCAAAACTTCATTTTAATTTTATTATACATCTCAGCTATCTCTCCATTATATGGTAGACAATACATAATTTTCTTATGTTGTCATTCAAATGGATTAAACTATGTTGTTAGACATTGACACTATGCAATACAATCATGCTACAAATTATTTTATCTTCTTATATTAGTGTTTAAATAAATTAAGCTTTACTGTTACATGTTTTTACTATGAAGCATTTTCACAATTACACTTGTTAAATTTGGAGCAATATTGTCTTAGATCCACTCCATTGTAGATGCATCGAATGCATTTTCAGTGATTTTATTGCTTTCATAAAGACTACTCTAATAGAAAAATCTGAGAAATTTGGATTCAATCACTCCATGTTTACAAAAATCCATTGCCTACTTTTTTTTCCCTTTAGATATGAGTTTTGTAGCTATTGGTTGTGACTTTGCATGTTCCTTATTCTATATCACTACACTCACCATCAATGGGTTTCTTCTTTGTTTATGATACTTGATAACTAGAAGAATTGCTTGTTGTTGGAAGGGCTAAGGGGGCAATGAGGTACATTAATTTACATGTGCTATGAGAAAGGTGTGTTGGACTATCCGGCTAGAGAATGTGTTAGTTATGTGTTTTTTGATAAAAAGGCTACCATATGCTCAACAAAGCTTGCAAAGAAAAATGTACGAGATGTGTCGGAGGGTTGTTCGATACACAAACACTAAATGCATCGTTCATTCATGAAATTTGAAACAAGACCTGGTTTTTATTTGTCCTCATTCTTTTTTAATTGTTATTTTCCTAATAGCTTCTATGTTTTTAGCTTTTACTTTGGTTCTTGGATCTTCCTTATTCTATGGTAATGTAATATAGGAAAGTCACTTTTTTTTCTTTCTCATGCTTCGTTGGTGTTGCAAAGGTTAACGAGCAATCTTTGGAAAAATTTATGATATTCATCTATTTGTTTGTAATATTTATTATCCATTGTTTATCATCTGTTGGAAAGATTCTACGTTTCTTATTTGTTCCTCGTGCTCTTGCATATTCGTTATTTTGTAAAAGTGCACTAGTAGTCAATGGCCTCCCTTTGTATTTATGATACTTGGTAACTAGAAGCATTGTCCATTGTTAAAAGAGCTCACAAGAGAAGTGAGTAAATTAGATTACGTGTACTTTGAGAAAAGGTCCCGTCGACTATGGGAGCAGTAGATACATTATTTATATGTTTATTTCCTTAATGGTAAGTGTGATATGTCAAAAGCTCAAAAAGAAAAATGTGCGACAATTTTTTCAATAACTATTGGGTGCAGTGTCAACAAGTACATAGTTAGCTCATGGAATGTAAAGCGAGAGATGGGTTTTATTTGTGCATACTCTTGTTATTCAATGAATCGAATGACATGGTAAAGATGTATTAGTGACCTACTAGCTATGTAAACATTAAATGCATACTTACAATTACGAAATTTTCTTATGAATTAGTTGCTATATTGGCCAAATTCCATTGTCTAAGATATTATTGTCTTTTTCACCTAGTTGGGATTTAAGGGCATAGTTTGGACAATGGGTTGCAAAGTAGTGAATACACGTTTAATCCATTGAATGCAAAATGTGAGAGGTATGTTGGATATTTGGTAGATATGGAAGCAGTGAGTGCATAGTTAATTCATGGAAACTGGTTTTGTTTGTATTCATTATGGTTTTTTTTTATTGTTTGTTGAAAAGCTTGTGACTTTTTAAAAATTTTGTTGGGCTTTTGCATATTTGTCATTTTGGAAAAGTGTAATTGTGGTGAATATCTTGGCTACTTGTTTATGATACTTGATAACTAGAAGTATTGGTTGTTGTTAAAATGGTTAAGGGGGCAAGTGGGTACATTAAATTATATATTCTTTGAGCAAGTTATTCTAGGTCATGTGGCCTTTGAATGCATTAATTATGTGTTTATTGCTTAAGTGGCTATTATTTTGTCAGTACACATGGTGTTTAGTTGGTGTTAGAAGGACTAATGGGAGATGGTGTCATAAATTTATAACATTTGTCTATTATTTTGCAGTTATTATTACTATCTCTCTGCTTCAAGTTTATGTATACTGCATTATTTCTCATGGATTGTGCTCATTTCTTAAGTTTTTTCATGTGTCTCTGGTATTCATTTGCTTGTGAGAAAAATAGCACAATAGAAGTAGACGACAAATTTTGCAAATAAGTGTAATGCATTGTAAAGCGGTGAATGCATACTTAATGCATTAAATACTATGACAACAATAACACAATTATTATGTTTTCTAGGTCTATGATTGGATTGCACAATTGCTATTTTTTGGTGCTTATTATCACATGTCTATAGTTTTTTGGAAATATTTTCTATTTTTAAACTCTTACTTGTGCTTTTACATATTTTTTCTTCTCTCAAACTATAGTATGTATAAGTGGTTCCACAATCTACTTGTCATACGTGATAAGTACAAATATTTCTTCTTGTTATGAATGCTAACAACACAAGTAGGTATAGAAAATTGCATATCCTTCGAACGACCTCATCTGAATTTTGGGAACCATAAATGCATACAGAACAAGTGAATGCATAATCAATTAATGAAATGTGAACCAAGTGCTCATTTTATTTCTACTTAATCTACATTTTAAATGTTCTATACTCTTTTAAGAAGAATGTCTTTGACATTATAAATTAAATTCATAATGTTAAAAATAGTTTACATGATGAATGTACAATGTCATCTTTCTTTTCTGAAATATTGATCTTCTATTCTATGCTTTTTTTTCTAAAAACCTTATATGTTTTTACCTTTAGGTCTCATTTCTCAATCTTTGTTATTCTCTGCCAATGCACTATTGTAAAATTACTAGTTTCTATGTTTATCATGCTTGCTTTCCACTTCAAGCATTCACAAAGAAAGCTTACAAAAATTTATCATGTTCATCTAATTTTTCATCAATTTTTAAGTTGTTCCAGCAATTTAGGTTTATATATAACGTATTATATCAATGGTGTACTATTTTTCATGGAGTATGCTCATTTTCTCGCTTTTGTCATATGCCCTTACAATTCATTTGCTTATGAACAAAGTAAGAAAACTATAAATAGATGATAAATTTTACAAAAAGCTAGATGCATCATACAACAGTCTATGCATAGTAAATGCATTTAATACTATGTCAATAATAGTATAATTGTTATGTTCTATAAGTTTACAGTTACGTTGCACATTTGTTCTTGCTCAACACAATTCCTCGAAAATGTGTTGCATGTGTCCCTTGATCGATGGATTACAATACTAGTATTTTGTTCTCATATAATCCAATATTCTTGTACATCTTGTCTACTATAACAACTTATAATGCATTAGCTCTGGGTTGATTGTTTTCACAACAATTGGCCTTCTACTAATGCCTCCAATACTTTCATACTCATTTCTACTTCAGTGAATATGCATATTCTACAATCTAATGCAATTCTCTGCATGTCTTACATTATCACTTTAAACACTTGCGATATTGACAAATAAAATAGTTAAATGAATTTACTTTACAAATACAAAAAAAAAAAAAAAACATGACAAAAAATTCTAAAACATTCTACTCAATTGAACATAATAATTATATTAGTCAAAAAAACACTATACTACTCAAATTGTTACTTGTTTCTATTATTTAAAGTTTATATGTTTAATCCTTTAATAAATAAAAAAACTTTTATATTTTAAATATGTCCATTTACTAGAATGCTTTTACACTTTGGACTCATCACTAATATTTTCATATTTTATATCTTCCATTTCCATTGAATACATTATTATCTTTACAAATAATTATCTTTACTATAAACTTTTCTACTCAAATTTATTCATATTCTTTAATAAGTACACAAAAATTCAATACAAACGTCCCCCATCTACATTTTGCTTCTCAAATCATATTCTTTCAAATTCCATCATTTTTGCATTTATGCATTCAATACAAGACTCTAAGAGTCAAATTTCACTTCTAAGAGTTCCCAAATACTCAAACTTATTAATGTTAACCAACTCACATAACTCTTTATAATTACTACTAAATTATTCCTTTCATTGTCAAATTATTTTGCAAAACTATTTCAAAACATAATCATAGAAAATAATTAATAACATTCACTCAAGCAAAATACATTTTATGCTTATTTTAAAAAAATATCATCTTCTAAGGTGTTTTTCTAAATAACTAGTTATAATTGAATACTAACCACTTATTTACTAAAAGATTCAGTTACAATTTACTATTTTTTAAAACCTCTTACCACATACCAACCATTTTTTACTAAAATATTCACTACGAGTCAATTATTTTAACAAGCACAATGTTCATACACTCTTGCGTTTTTCTAAAATGATGGGAGCGGGAACTGGAGCGAGCGAGCGGGAAAAAAATAGGTTTTGAATCTTTGAACAATGTAGATGGCGGGGGTTCGGGGGAATCTCAGGCGTTTGAGAACTCTTCTTCGGATTCTGATAAAGGTAAAACGGATCCTGATGAAAAGGACGTCCACGATAAAGTCCAGGTGGATCCAGGTGGAAAGGTTGGGTCTTCTGTTCCCAAAATTGGCGTGGATTTTGCGGTCGGGGGGGATGAAAAAGGTAAGTCATGGTCTTCGCTGTTTGGATGTAAGCCAAATCATATTTCCTCTTTTCCCCCCGTGCGTATCCTCTCTGATCCGGGGTCTGGAAAGTTTTCTATTTCTGTGCCGGATGAAATCATAGACCATAATATTGCTAGGATGGAGAATGTTTTGGTTGGAAAATTTTTGGGTCCCAGGCCTAATATTGAAGTGGTAAGGGAGTTTGTTAAAAAAAATGGAAAACTAGTGGTCTGGTTTCGGTTGCGGCACTCCCAAGGGGTTTCTTTGCTTTTCAGTTTACCTGTTTTGAGGATTCTAGGGCTGTTCGCAGTGGTGGTCCTTGGGTAATCAGAAAGTCCTCCTTGGCCCTGAAGAAATGGTCTTCTAGGGTAGATCTATCTGATTCAATCTTCGAAATGGTGCCAGTTTGGGCTAGATTGCCTGGTCTTCCTTTGGAGTACTGGAACACTGATATCTTCAATGGGATTGCTAGTTATTTTGGTGAACTTCTGTCCATTGACTCAATGACAGTGGCAAGAAAGCATTTGGTCTTCGCTAGAATATGTGTCGGGGTTTCACAAAATGTTGATCTTCCGTCTTCGATTGACATCTAATCTAAGCTAGGAGTTTGGAAGCAAGCTATTGAATTTGAAACAACACCCTTTGTTTGTTTCAAATTTTGAAAATCTGGGCATTGGGCAAAGAAATGTCCGCTAAATAATAAAAATGAAAAAGAGAAAGCGGCCAGCACCAAGAATGTTTGGATAAAAAAGCCAGAGGAGGTGAAGAATGTGCCTGCTCCAAATGTGAAGGAGAACTCCGAGGGAAATACCTTTCCTCAAGATCCGAAGGAGATCCACAATGGCCTGAACAAGGAAGCTTGTCCTAGGTTTGATGGCACTTGTTCTCAGGCTCCTAAGGATCCGAAAGATTTGGTATCACCTTTTGAGGTAAGTGGGGAAGATATTCCCTCTGAGAAGGAAGCCCAAGATTCTTTGAAGAATGTTGTATCCAGAAATGATGTTTCGGGTTTTGATCCGTCTTTATCTTTATTGTCGACTGGAAGTATGAATATCCCTGGGCTGGAGGATATACCCATTAAGGGTTTATCCTTGGAAATAGAAATTCCTGCCCCTTTCCTTTCTCCTTGTATTAACCCTTGCTCCAACGGGGGTCAGGATCAGGAGATTGCCAATATGGAAGTTGTGAAGGATACTTTTGATAGTCAAAGCATGAATCAGAGAACCCCAAAGCATAATACTTCTGAACACAAGAATGGTTTAATGGATACCCTCCCTTAGGACCAGAGATTGTATTCTGAGAAGGATGGGGAACTAGGCAGAGAAATGGAAAGCCAAGATGAAACCAAGTGGGAGGAGGTGATATCTCATTCAAAATCCAAAAAGGAAAAAAAGGAGGAAAAAAAGAGAATGAAGGAAACTTCAAGTGGTGTGGTAACAAGGACTAGAGCCAAGGCCGATTGTGGGACGTCCAAGCCCTACTTCGGAAGAAAATCTGAAAAATGGCAAAGGGAGCAAGGTAGCCTACAGGATATTGCGGATGGCATCCAAATGACCATTCCGGAGATACTTCAATCCCCAGGTAAGAAATGAAAATAATGTCTTGGAATATAAGAGGGCTAAATAGTCGTCATAAAAAGGATGTTTTGCAAAATTTTGTTAGGGACCACAATCCCGATATTCTCCTTATTCAAGAATCTAAAATGACTAAAGATAAAGTAGAAAATCTTAAAAAATTTCAGCACTGTGGAGCTCATGGTAATAGTTTTGCGGGTGCTTCGGGGGGTATAGTTACTTTTTGGAACAAGTTAATTATTAAAGGTGAGCCCTTAATGGAGAATGGTAATGTGGTGGAAACTAGATTTACTCACATTAGAGACAACTTTTGTTGGATCCAATCTAATGTTTATGCTTCGAATTGTAAGAAGGCTAGAAACTCTTTTTGGCTTGGGTTATCAAGTTTTTGAAGATGTTTTGCTAATGAAAACTGGTTGGTTATGGGTGATTTCAACAGCCCCCTTCTGAATGATGAGAAATTTGGGGGATCTCAAATCAATTGGGAAAGTAAATCCGGCCTTTCTGATTTCATAATCAACAATGCTTTGATTGACTTAGATTTACAAGGAGCTTCTTACACCTGGTCTAATAGGATGTTTGGGTCTGACTTGATCCAAGTGAGGCTTGATAGGGCCCTGGTCTCGGGTCAATGGTTTATAAAATTTTGTTGTGCTTTGAGAGCCTTGTTAAGGGTTGGATCTAACCACTTTCCCATCTGTCTTATTGCGGATCCTACTAAGGTGAAAAAGAACTTACCTTTCAGATTCAAATTTTTTTGGCTTTCTCATCCTCGAATTTTTGAGGAAATACGTAGATGGTGGAATGTTGATATCTCTGGCACTGCTATGTTTAGGGTTGCTAAAAAACTAAAGGAAGTGAAAACTAATGTGCAAAGATGGAAAAAGGATGCTTTTGGTAATCTTTTTGGTTCTAAAACGGAAATCCAGGGTAAAATTCAGGAGATTCAAGTCAAAATCTAGAAATGGGGATACATTGACAATTTTAGAGAAAAGGAAAATGAACTCCTTATTCAACTGCACGATATCATTGCTAAAGAGGAAGTGTTTTGGCGACAAAGGTCTAGGGTGTCCTGGTTGACTGAGGGTGACAGGAATTCCATATTTTTTCATCTGACTGCTTCTAAACACAAGGTTGCTAATAGAATCAATCTTATTGTCTCTAATGGGACTAGTTTTGAGGAGGAAGATGATATTAGAGAACAAGCTGTCCTTTTCTTTAGAAACCTTCTTTCGAGTAATGGAGAGATTGTTACTGAAGCTCAAGATTCTATGATTGAAGCAATACCTCAAGTGATTGGTCATAATGAAAATTCCTTAATCACTGCTATACCCTCCAAAACTGAAATAAGGAAAGTTGTCTTTTCCTTTGATGGCAGCAAAGCTCCTGGACCTGATGGTTTTCCTTTATTCTTCTTCCAAGTTTTTTGGGAAATTGTTGAAACGGATGTGGTGAACGCTGTCAAGGAATTCTTTGGATCAAGACGTCTGTTGAAAGAACTGAATGCTACTTTTGTGGTCCTTATCCAAAAAAACCCGGACCTTTAGAGTTTCAAGCTTTTCGGCCAATCAGCCTGTGTAATTCCATTTACAAAATTATCTCAAAGGTGTTGACCTCAAGAATGATTTCTATGCTGCCCCAGATTATTGCCCCACAATAGAATGGTTTTGTGCCAGGTAGGTACATTATGGACTCTGTTGTTACTGTTCATGAGAACTTACATTCGTTAATAATGTCAAAAACTGAAGGGTTTATTCTTAAACTTGACATTTCAAAAGCCTATGATCGGGTTGATTGGGCCTTCCTGTTTAAAATTATGGATAACTTTGGTTTTAATAACAGAGTCATTCAGTTGGTGAACCAGCTTGTTTTGATAGTTACTTCTGCTATCATTGTGAATGGATCACCATCAAGGTTTTTTCAGACATCCAAAGGCCTCAGACAGGGAGACCCTATTTTTCCTATTCTTTTTACCATTTTGGCTGAGAGTTTAGGCAGGAATATTAAAAAGCTTGTTGATCAAAGATCCCTTATTGGCTTAAGACCTTCTTCTTCTCCTATTATTTGCTCTCACCAGCAATTTGTTGATGATACTATTCTTATGGGAAGATCTACGGTGACTGAAGCTAAGACTTTTAAAAAAATCCTGAATCTATATGAATCTACTTCTGGGCAAGTTGTCAACAGGGCTAAGAGTTCAATCTTTTTCATCAACACTCTGGAGCATAGACAAGTTAAACTGGCCCGAATTCTTGGATGTCATGTTGAGTCTCTTCCTTCAACTTATCTTGGTTTACCTCTTTGCTCTAAACCTCCGGAATCATTCTGGATTTCTCTGGTTGAAAAATTCAACAAGAAGTTATCAGGATGGAAAGGAGCTATTCTAATTCAAGCTAGAAAAGTCCAGCTCCTAAAGGCTTCTTTGCAAAATCTTCCTACTTATGCTCTCAGTATATGTAAAATTCCTGCCAAATACGCTGAGGCCATTGAAAAAATTCAAAAAAGGTTTCTATGGTCTGGAGTTGAGGACAAAAGGAGAATGCCACTTGTTGGTTGGGATCTGGTCTATAGACCCAAATCAAAGGGGGGCTTGGGTTTAAGGAAAATTAAAGTTTTAAATGTGTCCCTTCTTGCTAAACAGCTTTGGAGAACTCTTACATTGAATGGAGAATGGCGTGATACCTTAAAAGCAAAATATTTCAATAACTATGAGTCTTTAAATAAAATTTTAAACTCTTCTTCTTTACCTTGTGGGTCTGTGTGTTGGAATGATATGGGTAAAGGAAGAAAGATTTTCGAAATGGGAACTAGATGGTTGATTGGAAATGGAAATTTAGTCAGATTTTGGGAAGACAGATGGTTATTTAAAGATCCTTTAATTAGCATAGAGAATTATAGTAAATGGATGAATGATTGCAAAAAGGAATTTGGAGTCTTGGTTAAAGATTACTGGAGGAATGGAGGTTGGGTTGATTTGATGACCATCAGTCCGGATCTGGATCCTATTCAGTCGACTTTCAGAGCCCTTAGACCAGCTCAACACTAGGTGGGGGATCTTGCTGTTTGGTTAGATAACCCGTCTGGTATATTTTCAGTTGCCTCTGCCACTTCTTTGTTAGACAGTCCGAGGGAGCTTCCTCCTTTCTGGGCTAAGGCTTGGGTTAATCATTTGACCCCGAAAATCAACATTTTCTACTGGATAATGCTACAAAATAAGATCCTCACTTTGGACAATCTCAGAAAAAGAGGAATTCAATTACCAAATAGGTGTTTTATGTGCAGGAATGAAGCTGAGACTGTTAATCATCTTTTTCTCCATTGCCCTTATGTGTTGAATATTTGGGATAAATTATTGGGGCTTCTTGAGATGGTGTGGGTCTTCCCTACTTCTGTTGAATATTTCTTCATTCAATGGAAAGCTCCTTCAAAAAATCCATTTGTGAGAAAGCTATGGTCTTTCATTTTTCCATTTGTTTCTTGGAATATTTGGAAAGAAAGGAACAATAGAGTTTTCAGGGATAAAGAGATGAAGGAAGGGGACGTGTATGCTAAAATTGTAAGAGCAATAAAGGAAATTTTATCTTTAATTCCTGGAAAAATGTTTGAGAAAGCTATTTGGTCTCCCTTTGATGCTGCTACAGCCGAAAAGTGGAATACAAATTTAAGTGGGACAAAAACTCTTAAATCTGGAGTTTGTGGGAGAGATAATGCTATCTGGTCTATGCCGCCCTTGGGTTGGATTAAAGCCAACTTTGATGGTGCGGCCAAAGGTAACCCAGGTAAAGCTGGTAGTGGGGGTGTTTTAAGGGACAACACTGGGGCTTTTATTGTGGCTTTTGCTGTGGACATTGGAATTCAAACTAACCATGTGGCAGAAGCTGTTGGGGCTTTTCATGTTGTCAGCCTAGCCGTCAAGATCAACAAAAAAAATCTGTGGTTGGAGGGCGATTCTTTGAATATAATAAATTATATTCTTGGACTTACCCCCCCTCGTGGACCATCAAAAAGTGGATCGAAGACACGCAAGCTTTATTAAGGAAATTTGAAAAAGTGAAAGTTTCACACGCCTATAGAGAAGCCAATATGGTGGCGGATTTCTTCACCAACGAAGGGGTTAAGAAAGGTGGGGAGAACACGTGGAGGAAGAATGACAACCTCCATAATGAAGTGAAAGCACTAATTTATTATGATTCAGTGCATGGGAGAGAAGGAAATCTTAGTCATGATGAAATGGATAAAGATCCAGTACATCGATTTCATTAGATTTGATGGGACCGACGTCACTTTGATTTTTAAGAAGAGTCTGCGGCACGCTTTCTGGGTGTTCGACAGAAATTGCCTAAACGGGACCCAAAGCAACCGTTCTGAGTGGTATTACAGTGGGCTGACTATGGGTGGAGAAAGGAAACGCGTGGAGGCAAGCAATTTCCAGGAGCATAGAAAGAATACTAAAGCATGGGAAAGAATTGAAAAGGGAGGTTTAGTCCCATATATGGAAAAGCTCCATGGTACGGATGAAGAGATGCTGGACTATTTTGTCAAAAATTGGAAAAATAGAGAGATCATGTTGTTTGGAAGGAATGTTAAGATGAGTGAGGACTTAATTGGTGAAATAACAGGTCTCTCGACTAAGGGTGTTAAATTCTACCGTGATCGACGTTTCTCTGATGAAGCGGTTATCAAGTTTCCAAAAAAAGATAAGGAGAAAGTGAAGATGGTCAAGGTTGC